>PISW01006873.1:0-100469 GCA_004023785.1 Mungos mungo
ATAGCATCCCGCTGGAGGTTGGGTTTCAACATATAAGTTTGGAGAAGGACACATTCAGTCTATAGCAGGGAACTGCATTCATGGTTTTGAATGTAATGAATACACCAATATCTCTTTCATTCCCTTTCTTGTGTACTGTCCGTTGTATGATAAAATTTATATCCCCTTCCTATTTTTGAGCGATATTTAGGGTGCTTCCTGATGTAGCTGTCACAAAATGCATTCTTTCTTATATCCCTATAGAAACACACACATGCATTTCTGACTTCTAGAACTGGGTAGAAATTTCTGATTTATGAGGTATGCATATGTTCAGCTTAAGTTGATACTGCTAAATAATTTTACAAATTAGTTATATCAATTTTCATGTCCACCAGCATCATATAAGCGGCTTAGTTTTCCACGGCCTTCCCAAGACTTACCATTATTAGTGTGTATGTGTGTGTGGGTGTGCTTATCTCCTAGTTGTAATTTACATTTCCCTAGTAGCCATTGGAATTGAGCACCTTGTGGTATATTATTTGATTATTTTTGTCTGGAACCTGTTAATAATTGCTGTGCTCTTTTTCATTCAGAATTATGGGTTGATTAATATTTTAAGGTACTCTAATAAATTATATTTAGATTGCATCATAATTTCTAATTCTGCCACTTACTATCCATGCAATCCATGCCAAGTCACTTAATGTTTCTTTGCTTCAGGTTTACGCAACTATAAAATTAGGACAATAACATCAGATGTCTCAGTTTTTCTTATGACTTAAACATAATATCTGTAAATATCTATAAGTAAAAATGGTGTAAAAGTCGTTGAAGAGTAGGCTACACTCTATGAGTGGGATTTATTAATCTTCCTTCTCCTAAATTTATCAAAATATGTTCTATATTAAGTATTTCACTAGGGACATTTGGTATTTTAGGACCCATACTCTGCTTAATAAACTGAAGTTCTCTAATGCTTTCACTGTCCTAAAAACACAAAGGTTTTTTAAAAAGACTTTTAACTACCTCCATGTACTCTGTCTTTATAATCTGTTGTTTTCCAAAGGGACAGTTCTATTATTTGAACTCTCCATGGTGTATCTTATCACTGCTTCATATAGTCAGCATGTATATATATTTAGTCACATGTTTTCCCTCATTCTTGGAAATTTCTTTTCCTTGTACTCAATACCAAATTGCCTGTTTTTTCTCTAGTTGTAGTTTGTTTTAATGTTCACAGTCCTGCATCTTAGTTTTAACCTTTATTTTTTTCAAGTATTAAGTGCATTTAAAAAAAATTGTTACTCTTTGTTTTTGAGAGAGAGACAGAGAGAGGAGCATGAGTGGGGGAGGGGCAGAGAGACAGTGAGACACAGAGTCTGAAGCAGGCTCTAGGCTCTGAGCAGTCAGCGCAGAGCCTGATGCAGGGCTTGAACTCATTAATTGGGAGATCATGACTTGATTCAAAGTCAGACGCCTAACCAACTAACCCACCCGGGCAGCCCAGAACTTGCAGTTTGGGCTGTCCAATCTCCATGCAACCTGGGCTGCTGTCTGTTTTCTAAGCCTATTATTCAGGCTGCACATTGATTTGGAAGAAAATGTAAATCCTTTCAGAACAGTTTCTTTTTGCTTAAGATAGCTAGAGTTGACTTCTGTTCCTTGCAAAAACACCCAAAAACCCTCAGTCTACTAATATTAACTAAAATGTCTATGTTTCTTTTTCTACATTGATATCATTTATTTCACTAAGAACATCCCCAGAAAATGCCTCTTTGAATATGGATGTTGAAGCATGAAATGCCATGGGATTTCTTCAGTGATTACATGAGTTAATATTTATAAAGCACAGAAAACAGTGTGTCTTATAGGCCAAGCGCTGATTCTAGTGTTTTCTAAATACTATGTAGAATTAACCTTCAAACCAATCCCATTGCCTTTGGTCTCGTAACAATATAAATAATGATATATTTGTCAAATATCGTATAGAAGGACATAATATTAGGTACAGTATTGCGTTCTGATAAAAAAAAACTATGCAGTCAACTGGTTGACTTCACATTCTAGCTTGCCAATTTTGATCTGAGTAATCTGGGGGATATTTCTTAATCTTTTCAGATTTCAGTTTCTTGTGCTCCAAGTGGCTTTCATAAATTGGCAGGAATACTTTGAAGGTTACACAAAACAAAGTTAGCACTATGCACAGCACTGTGTCTAATCTGTATCAAGCCCTTAATGTTAGCTATCAGTCATGTTAAGTGTAGAATTCTAGAGAGTACCATTCAATATATGCCTATCCTCTTATCTTCTAGCCTCATTACCTGCTGGATCACTTTTATAATTAACAGTACCTGAAGTACTAATTGTCTACTCCATTCTGATAATTTGCATTCTCCCATCCATGGAGTCATATATAAATCATAAATCTTGTTCTGATAATGCATATGACTGCATATATAAGGAAACAGAATTTGCATGGTTACGAACACACACAGAATAAAGAAACTACCTACCTACAGTGGAAGAAGCGTCCTTACAAAGATCTGTATCTCTTTTGGTGACTAATGAATGCATGAAGGATTTATATTATATGTTTATTACTCCATATCCATTCCATTTCCCTAAGAGACTGCACAAATAAGTAAAGATGACACAATTATTTTGTTAGATTTTTTTTTTTTTTTTTTTTTTTTTTTTTACTGAATGAGCTCTCAGGAGAAATAACAATGGGCACCATGAAGAATTCACATGAGAACCAACCACTGTTTAGCGTTTTCCTCTTATGTTCAGTCTCAGTATTTTGCTTGGTACATTGGGAAGCCTATCAAAAAAAACACTGGTATCTGCCATGGATGCTCAGATTGCATTCGGTTGACCCATGTGAATTTTCAGCTTAATCTGATTTTCAGGGACAGTTTCCTCTGCACCAATGGGTCACAATTCTAGTACCATGTCACTTTGTGTTATGGGCTAGATTGCGTGTCTCTCAAATTCATATGTGAAAATCCTCAATCTCCACCCATCAGAATACGACTGTATTTGGAGATAAGGTCTTTGAAGAGGAAATCAAAATAAAATGAGCTGGAGGAATACGTCCCAATCCCACATGACTGGTCTCCTTATATGAAAAAATTAGGATGCAGACACATGCAGAGTGGAGCCTATGACAAGACATCTGGATATGACAGCTGTCTATAGGTCAAAGAGAGAGTCCACAGAGAAAACAACAACAACAATAATAACCAATACCTATTGCCTTTGGTCTTGTAACAATATAGATAATGATATATTTGTCAAGTTTAGTATAGAAGGACATAATATTAGGTACAGTATTGCGTTCTGATAAAAAAAAAAAAACTATGCAGTCAACTGGTTGACTTCACTTTGATCTTAGATCTTAGGCTTCTAGCATCCAGAACTGTGAGGAAATAAATTTCTGTTGTTTAAGCCACCCAGCCTGTGATCTTCTGATATGGCATGTCTAGCAAACTAATATAGTCTGTGTGTTGCAGATGAACAGAATGGTTTGATAATGGAATGAAGCTTTGCTTGATTAAACACTAGTCTTATTTTTAACAATTTTAAGTAACCATTATATTAAAGTTTGTTATACCATAGAAAATGTGTGCAAAACATAAGTGTATTACATCATAAGTTTTTACAAAATGAACTTGCTTGTTTGACCAATATCTAAATCAAGAAGCAAAGCATTGACAGTAATCCAGACAGCCTCTTCATGCCTTCTCAGCCACTACCACTCAAGTTAGCTGTATCCTCACATTTAACACAACAGATTGTGTCTCGCTTTTTTTTTTTAATATTTTATAGTCAAATCGGTTTCCATACAACACCCAGTGCTCTTCCCCACAAGTGCCCTCCTCCCTCACCACCACCTCTTTTCCCCCCTCCTCCTTTCCTTCAACCCTCAGTTCATTTTCAGTATTCAATACTCTCTCAAGTTTTGCATCCCTCTCTCTCCCCATCTCTTTTTCCCACATCCCCTCCCCCGGTCCTCCATTAGGTTTCTCCTGTTCTCCTGTTAGACGTATGAGTGCAAACATATGGTACCTGTCCTTCTCTGCCTGACTTATTTTGCTTAGCATAACACCCTTGAGGTCCATCCACTTTCCTACAAATGGCTATATTTCATTCTTTCTCATTGCCATGTAGTACTCCATTGTGTATATATACCACATCTTCTTGGTTCACTCATCAGGTGATGAACATTTAGGCTCTTTCCGTGTTTTGGCTAATGTTGACATTGCTGCCATAAACATTGGGGTACATTGCTCCTATGCATCAGCACTTCTGTATCCCTTGGGTAAATCCCTAGCAGTGCTATTGCTGGGTCATAAGGGAGTTCTATGGATAGTTTTATGAGGAACCTCCACACTGTTTTCCAGAGTGGCTACACCAGTTTACACTCCCACCAACAGTGTAGGAGGGGGCCCGTCTCTCCACCCCCTCGCCAGCATCTATAGTCTCTTGATTTGTTCATTTTAGCCACTCTGACTGGCATGAGGTGGTATCTCTGTGTGGTTTTGATTTGTGTTTCCCTGATGATGAGTGATGTTGAGCATCGTTTTATGTGTCTGTAGGCCATCTGGATGTCCTCTTTGGAGAAGTGTCTGTTTATGTCTTCTGCCTATTTCTTCACTGGGTTATCTGTTTTGTGGGTGTGGAGTTTGGTGAGGTCCATGTAGATTTTGGATACTAGCCCTTTATCTGATATGTCATGTTCAACTATCTGTTTCCATTCTGTCAATTGCCTATTAGTTTTCTTGATTGTTTCCTTTGCAGTGCAGAAACTTTGTATCTTGATGAGGTTCCAAGAGTTCAGTTTGCTTTCATTTCCCTTGCTTTTTGGGATGTGTCAAGTAGGAAATTGCTGCGGTTGAGATCAAGGAGGTTGTTTCCTACTTTCTCCTCAAGGGTTTTGAGGGTTTCCTGTCTCACATTCACGTCCTTCAGCCATTTTGGGTTTATTTTTGTGTATGGTGTGAGAAATTGGTCTAGTTTCATTTTTCTGCATTTTCTGTGCACTTCTCCCAGCACCACCTGCTAAAGAGGGAGTCTTTTTTCCATAGAATACTCTTTCCTGCTTTGTCAAAAATTAATTGGCCGTACATTTGTAGGCCTAGCTCTTGGTTCTCTATTCTATTCCATTGGTCTATGTGTCTGTTTTTGTGCCAATACCATACTATCTTGATGTTGACAGCTTTGTAGTAGAGGCTAAAGTCTGGGATTGTGATGCCTCCCGCTTTGGTTTTCTTCTTCAATATGACTGGCTATTCAAGGTCTTTTGTGGTTCCATACGAATTTGAGGATAGTTTGTTCTAACTTTGAGAAGAATGTTGGTGCAATTTTGATGGGGATTGCATTGAATGTGAAGACTGCTTTGGGTAGTAATGACATTTTCACAAGGTTTATTCTTCTGATCCATGAACAGGGAATGTTTTTCCATTTCTTGGTGTCTTCTTCAATCTCTTTCATAAGTTTTCTATAGTTTTCCTCATATAGTTCTTTTACATCCTTGGTTAGGTTTACTCCTAGGTATTTGATGGTTTTTCGTGCAATCGTAAATGGGATCAGTTTCTTGATTTCTCTTTCGGCTGCTTCATTTTTGGTGTATAGTAATGCAACTGATTTCTGTACATTGATTTAGTACCCTGCAACTTTACTGAATTCATTGATCAGTTCTAGAAGGCTTCTGGTGCAGTCAATCGAGTTTTCCATGTAGAGTATCATGTCATCTGCGAAAAGTGAAAGTTTGACTTCTTCTTTGCCGATTCTGATGCCTTTAATTCCTTTTGTTGTCTGCTCGCTGATGCTAGGACTTCCAGCACTATGTTAAACAACAGTAGTGAGAGTGGACACTCCAGTCGTGTTCCTGATCTCAGGGGGAAAGCTCTCAGGTTTTCCCCATTGAGGATGTTATTGGCTGTGGGCTTCTCATACACTTCTTTTATAATGTTTAGGTAAGTTCCTTCTATTCCAACTTCTCAGGGTTTTTATTAAGAAAGGGTGCTGTATTTTGTCAAATGCTTTTTCTGCATCTATCTACAGGATCACATCGTTTTTATCCTTTCTTTTGTTAATGTGATGGATCACATTGATGGATTTGTGAATATTGAACCAGCCCTGTAACCCAGGAATGAATCGCACTTGATCATGATGTATAATTCTTTTCATATGCTGTTGAATTCAATTTGCTAGTATTGTGTTGAGTATTTTTGCAATGTATTCATTAAGAATATTGGTCTCTAGTTCTCTTTTTTTGCTGGGTCTCTGTCTGGTTTATGTATCAAGGTGATGCTGGCTTCATAGAATGAGTTTGGAAGTTTTCCTTCTATTTTATTTTTTGGAATAGTTTGAGAAGAATGGATATTAATTCTGCCTTAAATGTCTGGTAGAATTCTTCTGGCAAGTCATCTGGCCCTGGGTTCTTATTTGTTGGGAGGTTTTTGATAACAGATTCGATTTCTTCACTGATTTTCAGTCTATTCATGCTTTCTATCTCTTCCCGTTTGAATTTTGGCAGTGCATGTGCATTTAGGAATTTGTCCATTTCTCCTAGGTTGTCCTGTTTGTCGGCATATGATTTTCCCTAGTAATCTCTGATGATTGCTTGTATTTCTAAGGGAATGGTTGTAATAGATCCTTTTTCATTCATGATTTTATCTATCTGGGTGTTCTCTCTTTTCTTTCTGAGGAACCTGGCTAGAGGTTTTTCAATTTGGTTTATTTTTTCAAAGAACCACCTCTTGATTCACTGATTTGCTCGACTGCTCTTTTGGATTCTATATTGTTTATTTCTGCCCTGATCTTTATTATTTCTTTTCTTCTGCTGTGTTTGGGGTGCTCTTGCTGCATCCCTTTTAGTTCCAGTAGGTGCTCTGTTAGATTTTGAATTTGGGCTTTTTCTAGTTTGTTGAGATTGGCCTGGATTGCAATATACTTTCATCTTAGGACTGCCTTTGCTTCATGCCAGATATTTTGGATTGTTATATTTTTGTTTTCATTTGTTTCCATATACTTTTTAATTACTTCTCTAATTGCCTGATTAGCCCAATCATTCTTTAGTAGGGTGGTTTTTAACCTCCACATTTTTGGAGGTTTTCCAGACTTTTTCCTGTGGTTAATTTCAAGTTTCATAGCATTGTGATCTGAAAGTGTGCATTGTATGATCTCTATTCGTGTATAATTATGGAGGGCTGCTTTATGCCCCAGTATGTGATCTATCTTGGAGAACGTGCCATGTGCACTCAAAAAGAAGGTGAATTTCCTAACTTCATGATTCAGAGTTCTAAATATATCTATCAGTTCCATCTGTTCCAATGTGTCATTCAGGTCCATTGCTTCTTTAGTGATTTTCTGTCTGGTTGATCTATCCATTGCTGTCAATAGAGTATTAAAGTCCCCTGCAATAAGGACGTTCTTATCAATAAGATTGTTTCTGTCTGTGATTAGTTGTTTTATGTATTTGGGAGCTCCCGAATTTGGCACATAGATGTTTATAATTGTTAGCTCTTCCTGATAGAGAGACCCTGCAATTATTATATAATGTCCTTCTTCATCTCTTATTACTGCCTTTACTTTAAAGTCCAGTTTGTCTAATAGAGGTATGGCTACTCTGGCTTTCTTTTGGCTTCCAGTCGCATGATAGCTATTTCTCCATCCCTTTACTTTCAACCTGAAGGTGTCTTCAGGTCAAAAATGAGTCCCTTGTAGACAGCAAATAGATGGGTTTTGTTTTTTTATCCATTCTGCTACCTTGTGTCATTTGGTTGGAGCATTCAGTCCGTTTACATTCAGTGTTATTATCGAAAAATGTGGGTATAGAATCATTGTGTTCTCCGTAGAATTCAAGTTTATAGTGGTGTCTCTGACACCTTGTATTCTTTGCAACATTTCCCTCAGAGTCCCTCTTAGGATTTCCTGCAGGGCTGGTTTGGTGGCCACCAATTCTCTCAATTTTTGTTTATTTGGGAACACTTATCTCTCCTTCTATTTTGAATGACAGGCTTGCTGGATAAAGGATTCTTGGCTGCATGTTTTTTCTGTTCATCACATTGAAGATTTCCTGACATTTCTTCCTGGCCTGCCAAGTTTCATTAGCTAGGTCTGTAACCACTCTGATAGGTTTCCCTTTGTATGTGAGGGCCCTTTTCTCCCTAACTGCTTTCAGAATTTTCTCTTTATCTTTATCTTTTGCCAGTTTCACTATGGTATGTCATGCCGAAAGTCGATTCAAATTACATCTTAAGGGGGTTCTTTGTGCCTCTTGAATTTGAATGTCTATTTCTTTTCCAAGATTTGGGAAATTCTCAGTTATAATTTGGTCTAGTATCCCTTCAGGACCTTTCTCTCTGTCTTCCTCTTCAGGAAATCCTATGATACGGATGTTGTCCTATTTGATTGTATCACTCAGGTCTCGAACTTTCCTTTCTTGCTCCTGGATCAATTTCTCTCTCTTTTTTACAGCTTCCTCTTTTGCCATAACTATATCTTCTAATTCACCTATTCTTCTCTCTGCCTCGTCAGTCCTTGAGGTGGCTGCCTCCATTTTGTTTTTCACTTCATTTTTAGCCTTTTTTAAATCAGCCCACCTATTTTCAAAGTTCCTAGTCATTGTCTCAGTTGCTTCTTTGATGCTTTTTTCAACCCCAGGGATTAATTTTGTAAATTCTTGATCCAGTATGTTTTCTAGATCTGCCTTAAGCAGTTCTGTGGCTGTGACTTCTTCTTGGAGGTTCTTCAGGGGAGAGTTCCTTCGTTTTGTCATTTTTGCTAGTTTTCTGTCTCTTGTCAGCTTTAAAAAGCTCATTGTGTGCTGTGCACCTGTTAATATTGCTCTGTTAAAGGAGGCTTATTGACTGTCCAGGGTCTGTCATTTCAGGAAATATTCTTTTAATGGTGTCTCTCAGCTTCTCTTTTTGTGCCTTTGAATATTTTACGTCCCTACTCAGCACTATTTGGGACTTGCCAACATGCACACTTTGCCTTGTTTCTTGGTGTAGCCCTAAGAAGGAAAACAGACAGACAAACACAGAGGGAACAGAAGCACACAAACGCACAGACAAATCAAACAAACAAACACATTAAAAGGGGGAAAGGAAAGAAAGAAAATGGAAAGGAAAGAGATGAAAAGAAAAGAAGAAAAAAATAAAGGGGGTCAGAGACAACAAAGGACAATGGACAGTCTAAAAGTGTATGACCAGTTGAGGGGAGAGGTAAGGATGAGATACAGGAGAATATATTTGGATTGGAAGAAAGAAAAAAAAGGGAAAAAGGAGAAAGGAAAATAAGGAGTGAAAATTAAAAAACTAAGTAAAAAGGTAATAATAATAAAAAATAAGTACAAAAAAAGGAAGAAAAAAAAGAAGAAAAAAAGAAAAAAAAAGCAGAAGCTCCCTCTGGTGGATAGGCGTGGTTTGGTGTGGTAGGTCTCAGAGGCTGCTCTCAGAGGCTCCGCTTTGGTGTCTGCAGAGAGTAGAATGGTGGCACACCAAGCTCCACTGGAACTATGCACTATAGGCCACTCTAATGAGTCCGATCTCCTTGTGCTGCGGTTGAACCAAGTTGTATTTTCTAGGCCCCCCTCGAATCAAAGTTCTAGTCCATGCACTTTTATGCTACCACAGATGAGATGTACTTGCTTTGGTGGCTGGCTTCTTAGGGGGAGGGATCAGTTTGTCTTGGCTCAGGCAGGGATTTCGGCTGCCCCTGCCTGACGTGACATGTGCCGCCTGAGTCGAGATGTGCAGCAGGAGGTGAAGTGCATGCCCTCAAAGACACTGCTGCGGATTCCCAGCCCCCAGTGGGGATCGCGATCTCATTGGGGGAGAGATGAGTTTCTCTTGGCGCCCGCTGGGATTCACACAGCTGCTGCCCGAGGCGCCGGGCTCTGCCCGAAATGAACTGGGACCTCTTGCAGCCTGAGCATGTGCCCCAGCCTCCACCGCCTCCAACTCCCTGCTGGGATCATGCAGGGGTGAGGGCTAATCCTTTCCTGTTGGCACCAGGGATTCGGGATTTGTGAGGCCAATGCTGGGAGCAAGATGCACCATGGAAATGAGGTGCATGCTTCCACTCCCAAAACCGAGGTCGAAGTGAGCACCCCTGGCACTGCTGCTGCTGTGGCCGCTGACTCCCCACAGGGATGGTGCAGGGCTGGAAGCTGTTCCTTTGTGCCACCTGGGTTTGGGATTTGGGCTACCCACAGTCATATATGGAGTGAGTGTTTCTCTCTCTGAGCACAGTTAAACATTCTTTATCTCTTCCCCAGAGACAGTACTATGAACATGTTCAGTTATCTTTCTCTTCCCTTTGTCTCAGGGGTCCGCACGCTTGCCCTGTGTTGGGTTGGGGCACCCACCTCCCCTGCCTGTCTCGGGCTGGCCCGTTTTCCAATCTCCCCCGTTCTCACTCACTCACTCAGGTATTTTTGAGGTTGTCTTCTTTCTGGAGTCCGTATTTTCTCCTTCCACTCTTGCAGATGAGAGAAATATGCTTCTCAGTTCGATAATTGGGGCAGACGGAGGTTACAGAGCTCCCGTCCTCTCCGCCATCTTGGCTCCTCCCCCTGTGTCTTGCTTTGAATTGTACTTAATTGGAATTGCACGATATATGTCCTTTTATCTCTAGTCTTTTGATGAACATTATATTGATGTCTATATGATATTAGTAATTCTCTCAGTTTTTTCAGGTTTCCTTAACAAAAATACCATAGATTGGGTGGCTTCTAAAGAGCAGACACTTATTTCTCGCAGTTTTAGAAGCTGGAAGTCCAAGATCAGATTTGTCAGCCCTGTCAAATTCTGGGGAGAGTCCTCTTCTCAGCTCTTAGATGGATGGCTCTTCCCTGTGTTGTCACAAGGCAGAAGAGGCCAGAGAGCTCTCTGGAATGTCTTTTATCAGAGTCCTAAGCTCATTTACAGAATCTGTCCTCATGACCTAACCATTCCCCAAAGGACCCACTTCGAAATAGCATCCCGCTGGAGGTTGGGTTTCAACATATAAGTTTGGAGAAGGACACATTCAGTCTATAACAAGGAACTGCATTTATGGTTTTGAATGCAATGAACACAGCAATAGCTCTTTCATTCCCATTGTTGTGTAGTGTCCATTGTATGATAAAATGTATATACCCTTCCTATTTTTGAGCGATATTTAGGGTGCTTCCAGATGTGGCTATCACAAAATACATTCCTTCATATATCTCTGTAGAAACACATCCATGCATTTCTGACTTCTAGAACTGGGTAGAAATTGCTGATTTATGAGATATGCATATGTTCAGCTTAAGTTGATACTGTTATATTATTTTACAAATTAGTTATATTAATTTACATGTCCACCAACATTATACATGCAGCTTAGTTGTTCCACAGTCTTACAATACTTAATATTATGAGTTTTTTTGTTTTTGTTTTATTATTTTTATTTTATTTCTTGCTATTCTGTTATGTGTGTGTAGGTACGCATATCTCCTAGTTGTTATTTACATTTCCCAAGGAGACATTAGAATTGAGCACCTTGTGGTATATTATTTGGTTATTTTTGCCTGGAACCTGTTTATAACTTGCTGTGCTCTTTTTAATTCAAGTTATGGGTTGATTAATATTTTAAGGTACTCTAATAAATTATATTTAGATTGCATCATAATTTCTAAATCTACCACTTAGTATCCATGCAATCTATGCCACATCATTCAATGATTCTTTGCTTCAGGTTTGCCCAAGTATAAAATTAGGACAATAACATCAGATGTCTCAGTTTTCTTATGACTTAAACATAATATCTGTAAATATCTATAAGTATAAATGGTGTAAAGGTCGTTGAATAGTAGTCAACAATCTATGTGTGGGATTTATTAATCTTCTTTCTCTTAAGTTTAGCAATATAAGTTCCTATATTAAGTATTTCACTAGGGACATCTGGTATTTTAGGACCCATACTCTGCTTAATAAACTGAAGTTATCTAATGCTTTCACTGTCTTAAAAACAGAAAGATTTTTTTTAAAAGCCTTTTAACTACCTCCACATTCTCTGTCTTTATAATCTGTTGTTTTCTTATAAAACAGTTCTATCATTTGAACTCTCCATGGTGTATATTATCACTGCTTCATATAGTCCGCATGTATATATATATATATTTAGTCACTTGTTTTCCCTCATTCTTGGAAATTTCTTTTCCTTGTACTCAATACCAAACTGACAGTTTCTTCTCTAGTTGTAGTTGTTCGTTTTAATGTTCACAGTCCTACGTTTTAGTTTTAACCTTTATTACTTTCAAACATTAAGTGCATTTAAAAACCTTGTTACTGTTTTTTTTTGTTTTTTTTTTTTGAGAGAGAGACAGAGAGACAGAGCATGAGTCGGGGAGGGACAGACAGACAGACAGTGAGACACAGAATCTTAAGCAGGCTCCAGGTTCTGAGCTGTCAGCGCAGAGCCCGATGCAGGGCTTGAACTCATGAATTGGGAGATCATGACTTGAGCCAAAGTCAGACGCCTAACCAACTAAACCACCCAGCAGCCCGCAACTATTAAGTACATAAATTGCATCAAGACATTCTGACATCTGAAATTGAGTTCTTTTTTTTATTTCAAGTCTATTTATGAATGCATTCAAAAGTTCAGAAAGCCTTACACTTTCCAAAATGCTTTATTGTTTGCAATTGTTAGTAAAACTTTCCAACATGAACAAAAAGATACTGTATAAACAACACAGAAGACATTAAACTCACAGTAGTAATAGGTCTCTTTTGTCCTGATCCTTTTGTTTTGCCACATCTTAAATTGAAGTAGAAAGACTTTGGTGTGCATATTTCGTGTTAGAATGTTTAACTTAGACTCAAAATAAAGTACAGCAGTGCGTACCTGCCAAAACTCGACCAGAGGAAACAATTACAAGAAAAAAATGCATGTGTTCCAAAGAACGAAGTGGGTTTTTTTCCCTGATAATGTGTGTGAGCAGACTTTATCTGTGGAGATTCTTTGAGGCTTGGGTCATGGATGGTTCATTCGTCTGGTGTCCATTTGTGTGCGTTTGTTCCTGTCTCATGAAATTACTTCCAATTTAGGGACATTTATTTATTTATTTTTAGTTTTTTAATATTTATTTTGAGAGAGACACAGACAGACAGAGAGTGAGCAGGAGAGGGGCAGATAGAAAAAAAAGACAAAGAATCTGAAGCAGGCTTCAGGCTCTGAGATTTACACAGGGCTCGAACTCACAAACTACAAGATCATCCCCTGAGCCAAATTTGGAAGCTTAACTGATTGAGTTACCCAGGTGTCCCTAATATAGAATCAGATAAAATTTGTATTTGGCTTGAAATTTGTTAACGTATGTGATAGCTTTCATAAGCTATCTTGAATTGTCTTGAATTCTTATATAAAATATTTTTTAACTTCTTTATGAGTCACATCATAGACTACTTTGATTTTGTTGATGTCACTGAGTCTACATGAAGAGAAATTTTAGCCCTTGAGCAAAATTAATTTCATGAGGGACCTCTGTTATACCTCCTAGCCTTGTGTGCACTACCTCACTGGTCTTCCATCTTCCAGAAAGATGATGATCCTTAATGTTTGAGATTACATTTTGGGGAGCTGTTGGGTTCAACATCCATAAAATACACATCTACAAGACTGAAAGAAGGGGGTTTGACTCTGTTGATTTGACTATTCAATGTCACTTAACATTGAGCTGCGGTACCTTCATCTTTAAATAGGAAAAATGATTTCAGTTCCACAATGTTCCAAGTGCAAATAGGCATCATCTTTTCTTGACATTCTGTGAAATGAAGTGGTGATAAGGTAAAGAGCAATATCATTAACAAAGGGCTATGCAAAAGTGAGGTGGTATGATGATTACATCTGTGTTTCACACTTTGTGGGTTGATGTAACAGTTTTAGACATGCATTCAGTGTATCATCAATTAACTTTGTATCTCATCACACAGACTTTTTAGGTAACATTCAATTTAGAAACCAATAAATCCTCTTTTTTTCCTCAAAAGACCCATTTAAAAGGCAGAGATGGATCATGGCAAAAAAAAGTGTGCTTTACTATAGACCAATTTTTTGGTGTGCTTCAAGCTAAAGATGAGAATGATAGATGCAGGGAATGGAACTGAGCTGACAGAAGAGTCATAAGGGAGGAGGTACCCAGGTGAGTTGCATGAATTCAAGGGCAATGAGGGCTCCCACTGGCAAAGAAGGCAAGCTTATCTATAAAAGTTTAGCAGAAATTACTTTTTGAAGCTTATTATTGGCTCTAGTTAGAGTGTATAATTCCCATTAAAGACAGTTGTGGGGTGCCTATTTGTCTCAGTTGGTTGAGCGTCTGACTCTTGATTTCAATCAGGTCATGATCTCATGTTCGTGGGACTGAGTGCTGTGTTGGGCTCTGTGCTGAGCATGGAGCTTGCTTAAGATTCTCTCTATCCCTCTGTTCCTCTCCCTTGCTCACTTTCTCTCTTTCTCTCTCTCAAAAAAGAAAAAGAAACAATTGAAGATTATACCAACATCTTCCAAAAAGAAAACATTGTTCTTGCTTTAATGGTTTTATTCCCCAAGTTAAAAACTGGTTTTTTTCTGACGTTGATCCCTCAATGTAAAGGTCTTTCCTTTTGTGTCTGGGCAATCAAGGCTTTCTTGGGAACACAAACCTCCTATCAATTGTCAGAGGTACCCAAATTCCATTTTGTCAAACTTTCTTCATGAAAATTTCCCCAACCCCTTCAAAACAAGAACATATATATTTGGACAAATAATTATTTTTACTAAACCCTAAGAAAAAGTTATAATATATATAAAATAAAAATATTTAACTAAAATCAGCATGGAAGTTTATTTTGAAAGCAATTTCCTTCTGAGAAGAAAGCTTCTTTCACGTCCTTGTTCCTCAGACTGTAGATCATGGGGTTCAACATGGGAATTATCGTTGTATAAAATACAGCAACCATTTTTCCCTGTTCCACAGATTCCTTTGACGGGGGTCTGAGATACATGAAGAAGAGAGTTGCATAGAAGATGCTGACAGCCGTCAGATGGGAGCCACAAGTAGAGAACGCTTTGTGTCTGCCTTCCGTGGAGCGAATCCTCAGGATAGCAGGAAAAATATAAAGGTAGGAAATCAGGATAATGAGGAGAGAAAAGGAAAGATTACACCCGGCCACAACAAACATGGACAGCTCTTTGTTGTGAGTGTCAGAGCAAGCCAGCTTAATGAGCGGTGGGTCCGCACAGTAGAAGTGGTTAATTTCATTGGAGCCACAGAAGGCTAGCTGGTAAGTCCACATGGTTTCCATGAGGCCAGTGAGCGCTCCATACACGTAAGGCCCCGTGATGAGGGATGTACACACACTCTTGGACATCTTGCTGCCATAAAGCAGTGGGTTGCTGATGGCCGTGTACCGATCAAAGGCCATCACAGCCAGAATGTACATCTCCACATGGACCAAGGCAATGAAAAAGTAACACTGCACCAGACACGCAGGATAAGATATGGTTTTCTTCTCCGACAAGAAAATCTCCAGCATCTTTGGGGTCACATTGGAAGAGAAGCACAGATCCACAAAGGATAAGTGGCTCAGGAAAAAGTACATGGGTTTGTGCAGCCGGGCATTGACCTGGATGAGTACAATCATGCCAAGATTCCCTGCGACTGTGAGCATGTAAATGGCCAGAAACAGCAGGAAGAGGAGGATCTGCAGTTCCAGCTGACTGGTCAATCCAAGGAGAATGAACTCATTCACTGAGGTGAAATTTCTTCTCATAATTTCCTTCAACGAGATGTGAGAACTTTGGATCAGTATAGAATTTTTTTTTAGGGGCTCTAGAGTGGCTCACTCGGTTGAGCGCCCACCTTCAGCTCAGGTGTCAATCTCCCAGTTGGTGGGTTCGAGCCCTTCATCATGTTGCATGCTGACAGCTCAGAGTCTGGATCCTGTTTCAGAATCTACATCTCCCTCTCTCTCTGCCCTCCCCCACTAGAGCTGTGTCTCTCTCTGTCTCAAAAATAAATAAACTATAAGAAAATTAAAATAAAAAGAAAGTAATTTTTTAAAGTAAAAACATCCTTTATAGAGGCGCCTGGGTGGCTCAGTTGGTTAAGCATCTGACTTCAGCTCAGATAATGACCTCGTGGTTCATGGGTTCAAACCCTGCTTCAGGGTCTGTGCTGACAACTAGCTCAGAGCCTGGAGCCTGTCTTCTGAGTCTGTGACTCCCTCTCTCTCTGACCCTCCCCTGCTTGTGCTGTCTCTCTCTATAAAAAGAAAAAAATTTTTAAAAATTAAGTAAATTTCTTAGAACATCATTTTGATTATTTTACATGTTTTTTTTCTTTCCTTTTGTATGACTTTTTGTCTCAGGAGACACTAGAAATAGTGGTTTAATTGAAAGGTATCCAATTTAGTGTTAGTAGACACACTTAAACCTAAGGGTGCCAGTACCTAGTTGGCTTCAAGTCTTTTTCTTTGATAAATATCCTCTTATTTCTTTTTGTCCAGTCACCATTTTGGTTTCTCTCAAAACATTTCTTACTCATCTGCATTTCTACTTTGTCTATTTTCAATATTTTACTTAACCTAATATCATTTTTTTATCCCAGAGTTTGCTAATCAGTACACATTAACAAATATCTAACACTTATCTAAATAAATTTACCCAATAATATAATTACTGGTTGAGAACTTTGAACCAGAAGTTCTTTTCCTGTAACAATTATTTCTTCCTGACTGTGCCACATTAACTTCTTAGGTTCTTTGTAAAAGGGATTATGGGATAAATTTAAATATGCATCTTCATTCATTCTTTGTAAGATATAAGAAACCAATACTTCCTGTTTTAGAATGACTAGATGCTTGTTTGGGGGAATATATTGGAAAAGAAAATTCTTTTAAAAGTTGAATGATTGTAAAATGTTTTACCATGTATGGTTACTGATATTATGCACAGGAAAGCTTTCAAAGTCTTTTAATGTTTTTCCAATCAATTTAATATGTATGGAGTGGCTAGTTTTTCATTCCTTCAGATCTGATTTAGATCAGAAAATGACTTGGTCCGGTATGTTCGTCTACATTTGAGAAAACAAAAGAGCAAGATGATAGGCTAAACTGGAAAACAGTGTGGAGGTTCCTCAAAAAATTAACAATAGAACTCCTCTATGACCCAACAATAGCACCTCTAGGGATTTACTCAAGGAATACAGAAGTGCTGATGCATAGGAGCAACATATACACCAATGTTTATAGCAGCACTTTCAACAATAGCCAAATCATGGAAACAGCCTAAATGTCCATCAACTGATGAATGGATCAAGAAGATGTTGTTTATATATACAATTGAATGCTACATGGCAATGAGAAAGAATGAAATCTGGCCATTTGTAGCAATGTGGATGGACCTCGAGGGTGTCATGCTAAGTAAAATAAGACAGGTAGAGAAAGACAGATACCATATGTTTTCACTCATATGTTGATCAGGACAAACCTAACAGAAAACCGTGGGGGATGTGGAAGGGGAAAAAATAGTTAAGGAGAGGAAGGGAGGCAAACCATAAGAGACTCTTAAATACTGAGAACAAACAGAGTTGATGGAGGGTGGGGGTAAAGGAAAGTGAGTGATGGGCGTGGAGGAGGGCACTTGTTGGGATGAGCATTGGGTGTTATATGGAAACCAACTTGACAATAAACTATATTTTGAAAAAATGATAGCCTAGAGCCACAGACAAATTAGAGAGAGCCTGGATGGAAGCAGTACCTCCCCCATATCCATGTTAGTGCTTGCTCCTAGGAGCCATGGTTGGTCTTTATGCAACAGTGCCAAAAATCAAAAACAAAAACAAAACAAACAAAAAATGCAAAATGTCCTTTCTCTTTGTTTATTCTCAGACTAGATTTTCTACAACCATAGAGTTGGTTTTAGAAGAGAATGTAATGAAAGAGTAGTGTGCAATTTTTATCCATCCCTTTATATCAGAGGCTTGCCCTTCCCTTCCTACTTTCTGCCTCCCACTGGCAGCTCAGATGGACACAATGCTGAGCTGCCCTGGATCATACAAAGAGATGGCAGAAAGTCACAACGACTAAAATCATGGCAGAGCTGAAATGACATACCAGCTCAGAGTTTTATATGAAAGAGAACTGAACTTCTAACTTAACTATTATTTAGTTTTGCTCTTGCAGGAAATGAAATTACTATCCAACTAATATAAACTTCCAGGATTACTATAAGTCTCTGTAGAACTCACCGTGGTCTTCAGATTCATTTACCATTGCTTCCTTCTTATAGTTTTTCAAGATGCAGGCAATCTAGAATCAATACTTTGGTGGACCAAAGAGTTAAAATCTGTGGCAAACACGTGGGTCACCTGGGTGGTTAAGACGGTTAAGCCACCAACTTCAGCTCTGGTCAGGATCTCACAGTTTGTGGGTTCAAGTCCCACTCAGGCTCTGGACTGGCAGCTCAGAACCTGGAGTCTGCTTCAGATTCTGTGTCTCCCTCTCTATCTCCTCTACACATTTGCATGGAGGCTTGCCCTCTCTTTCTCTCAAAATTAAATAAACGCTAAAATAATTTTTTTAATCTATGGCAAACACAAACCCCCTTAGGATATGGAATATCAATCATTACTAATTTGACCCAAATTCATTTTTAAAAAATTCCCCATTCACCTTAAAAAATATATAGTATTAAACTATGACCAGAAGAGAAATACAGATCCCCAGACAAAGATCTATGTAATCTTGGATTTTATTTCCCACTGAATCAACAAGGTTCCTCTGGAAAAAAAGAAAATTTTATCTATATAAGATAAAACTATCAGTTGATAATTATTAGTTAGATTTTAATTAATTCCTTAGTGGTTACGCCCAAAGACAATGTTATGACTTAAAAATTGTGATGATAGTGTTTAAATAATGAGGCTCCTGAGACCTTTTATTTTTTTAATGTTTTTTTAATTTATTTTTGATACAGAGAGAGACAGAGCATGAAAGGGGGAGGGGCAGAGAGAGAAAGAGACACAGAACCGGAAGCAGGCTCCAGGCTCTGAGCTAGCTGTCAGCACAGAGCCTGACGCGGGGCTCGAACCCATGAACGTGAGATCTGACCTGAGCTAAAGTTGGAGGCTTAACCAACTGAGCCACCCAGGTGCCCCTCTTGAGACCTTTTAAATATGCCATAAACCTTTTTCCATCCATTCTATGTTCTTACATGCGCGTGCATGCACACGCGTGCACGCACGCACACACACACACACACACACACACACACACACTGCAACTCTATGTAATGCAGGTGAAAGGTACTTCATACAAAACTGCTTTAAAAGTAAAATTAAACTATTAGTCATATTTATTCCTTAAATTCTCCCCCTATACCCTAACCACAGAGGATTTTTCCAGAGGCTCTTTTACAGCACTGAATCTCCAGTCTCATAACATATCTTTTTTTTCATTTTTTGTTTTTGTTTTTGATTTTTCTTCCCCATTAGTATTTCTCAGCTCTAACTCTTCTTTCCTGGAATGACCTCAAGAACTCCATATTATCCTGAGGAGTTCACCTTTTGCTGGCACCTGTCCTCTAGCTCAGCCCTAGACCAACTGTTGCCTAGCGAACAAATTAAGATGTTTTGAAAAACTAAAAATCTTTCTGTATGATAGGAACCATCATCTTTCCAAAACTGGTTATTTAGAATATGTATGGGGTGCCTCATGATCCTTTTCTCATCTCCTACTAGAGAGTACTGAAACATCACATTACAGCCTTCTATGTGTTCATGCCCTTTTCTTTCCTTCTGCCTTCCTTAAAAATAATCTACTAAGGTATCTTTTTGTTTTTGAAAACTTTAAAAATTATTTTGTGCTAAAATGTTTCTAGTATCCTTAATACTGGTGTTCATCTCACAGGTTTGGCACCTGGGCAGATTCTATTTGAAAAAGTACAACTGTGCTGCCTTCTAGCTCAGTGACTACAGACGTCTTGACCTTGACCAGCCTCAGTTTTCTCACATTTAAAATGTTGCTGCATGATTTTTCTCTGACGATTTTAAAACTGTATGTGTATATGTATAATGTACGTAATGTGTGTAAATATCTCACCATATATGAGGCATATAAGACTATCACAAGAAATTCTTAGTGTCTACCTTCCCTTTCTTTAATATTTAGAAGAATATAAAATACCGAAATTATGAGCATTGGTATTTGTCATATGACTGGCTCTGATTTTTGTCTAGGTAGCCAATTTACCCATTCCCAACTGTGCGTCGATTCCTACCAAACAAGAAATTGGATTCCAAGTATACACAGAAACACCCTGACCCATTCCTAACACATAAAATAGACAGCCTTACCTATACAGAAGAAGGAAAACCAATGTGCCTTCAAAAATCCATGAGGGAAATTGTTCGTATTTATAAGGGTGATTATTTTTCCCTACGGATTAAAACAAATCAAGATGAAGCAATCAATTCTGCCAATTAAAAATTTCCTGGGGACAGCTCAAGGACTATTAACATGGAATAAGGGATGGCTTAAACTTCTCTTCTGTGTCATCTTCTTCATCTCTCTCAGGAATGGTTTTACTGACCACTTGCCATGCTTTGTTGGACCCATTCCCTTTCACTGCCTCCATTACTCCCCAGAAAGAACTACATTCTAAAGAATTTCAATTTCATTTGTCCACCAATGTGGCATGACCATGTTCTACCATATGGTATATGGCAGTGATGGTACATTCATTTGATAAAGAGGGATCTTTTAGGGGAGACTGGGTGGCTCAGTCAGTTAAGTGTCTGATTCATGATATCATGGGTTGTGGGTTTGAGCCCCGTGTTGGCCTCTGTGCTGACAGCTCAGAGCCTGGAACTGCTTCAGAGTCTATGTCTCCCTCTCTCTCTGCCACTCCCCTGCTTGTGTTCTGTCTCTCAAAAATAAATAAACGTTAAAAAAATTTTTAAACTTTTAAAAATGAGGGGTATTTTAGTCCTTTATTTTACTTGTTATATAATGTTTTGTTTTTAGAAAAGGCCAAGAGGAAATAAAAGCAATTGGAGACTCCTGCATTATCCACTTGATTGACAATGTTTCTAACTCCTTAATTTTCTAAGCTGTGGTGTACTTTGTATAGCCGTTGAGTTTCTTACTGGTTAAGTGTTTTTAATATATTTGATTAATAAAGTGCCTAATCTTCATTAAATTCCCCATACTGAACTCCTTTTTTTCATGTAAGATTTGTCAAAAATTTATTTAAAAATCTCAGGGTAATATTATTTTTAATTTCTTTTAATGTTCATTTATTTTTGAGGGAGACAGAATCCAAGAAGGAGAGGGACAGAGAGAGAGGGAGACACAAAATCTGAAGCAAGTTCCAGACTCTGAGCTGTCAGCATAGAGCCCCAAACAGGGCTTGAACTCATGAACTGTGAGATCATGAACAGAGCAGGGAGGCAGGTACTCAACCAACGGAGCCACCCTGGCGCCCCTCAGGTTAATATTATTAAACCCATTTTACAGGTGAAGGAACTGAGCCTTAGGAAAGATCATCACTTTTCTCTAAATCAAAGACCTACTGGATGAGAACGCAGATCTGACTACAAACCTCCGGACTTTAGCTGCTAACATTCATGGGTCTCCTTGCTGTTACCTCTTCTCATCTCAGGAAGTGGATTAAACATCATCTCACTTCACAAAAGAATTAAACATATACAAGAATGCCTCAAAAATTCCCACGTTTTCTAGGTTCATGGAAGCATTTGCTAATGAATGTATTACCACATTTAGTTGGAGAGAGAACCTAGTAATGTGTGCTTTGTTTTGCAGGAACAGTCAAGTCCTTTAGTGCTAGGTGAGGTACCCTCTTTTGATTTCTTCATCTTTAAAATGCATGAGTATAGGGACACCTAGATGGCTTAGTTGGTTAAGTGTCCATCTTTGGCTCAGGTCATGACCGCCCCCCCCCACCCTGGTTTGAGGGTTTGAGACCCGCATCGGGCTCTGGACTGACAGCTCAGAGCTTGGAGCCTGTTGCTGTTTCTGTGTCCCCCTCTCCCTCTGCCCCTCCCCCACTTGCACTTCACACTCTTTCTCTCTGTCTCTTAAAAACAAATAAACATTAAAAATAAATAAAATAAAATGCATGAGGATAGTGTATATCCTAGGTCACTTTCAATTCAAATATTCTGCATTTTAAATATCTTAATGTCAGTAAAATTGAGAAAATAAAATACAAATGACTTCCATTATTAGAAATTTAGGATAAACAGTATTTTATTTTTCTGAGAACTTAGTGGAACTCAACTTTTGCTCAGCAATTTGGGGGACAAGGGGAGATTTACCACCATGCATTTTGGGATCTTGATCAAGGAATTTGGCAGTACAACACTAAATTTGTATAGAAATGGGGTGCTAGAAAAATAGCAAGGACATAGGAACAGACAAATTAATGATCAATTTAAATTTTTTTCCTAAAGTCAATCCCAGGATGGAAGGAAAGAACTAGAATATTTGGACTGGAATAAAAATGGTTTGGGAAGAAAACTCTCATTTGCTGGATTAATAATGATAATGGCCAGTCACACATGCTCTGTCTACCTTGATTAAAACAAGATTATTCTGGTCTCTCAGCCCTACATACTGAATCATGACTGAAAGTCATATTTCCTTCATTTCACTACTCAGGTTAAGAAGTGTTTATGGTTCCTCTTCTCTATCAAATTAATTTAACAATGGAATTGCCACTGGACACGTACTTACAGGATATGAGACAGATAAGATTTATACAGAGAGGAATCAGTCTTCAAAGTCAAAGATTTGCAGTAAGTCACTTGCCAAGCTGCCATTCTTGACTCTTGATTGGACGTTCTTTGGGAAAATACTCTATAAGATTTTTATTTTGTTATTCATTTATTTATTTAAAATTTTTTAAATGTTTATTTATTTTGAAAGAGACAGAGATACAGTAGGACCAGAAAAGGGGAAAAGAGAGAGGAAGACAAAGATTCTGAAGCAGGCTCTGGGCTCTGAGCTGTAAGCACAAAGCCTGATGCAGGGCTTGAACCCACAAACCCTGAGACATTGACCTGAGCTGAAGGTGGATGCTTAAACAACTGAGCCACCAAGGCTCCTCAATGATGTTATTCATATAAGGAAGCACCTTCCTTCAAGAAAGGCAAACAAAAATGACTGTTTTGTAATTATTTTTATTTTTTTAAGAAAACATTGTTTTTACATTATATAATAACAATCAATATGTCAAATTCTTCATCTGGTAATTTTTAGTGCTATGAATAAAAGATTTACATAGTAATTTCCTCATATTTTTAAAAGTCACACTCTTTTTTTTTGCTATTATTTGGTGGTTCAAAAGAATCATGACCTATAAGAGAGACACTGTTTTATTTTGCTACTCATTTTTTCAAGGAGGTGTCATTGCCCAACTATATTTGTAAGATAAGATTCAAAGCAAAGAGGTTTATATGGTTTACAATGACTGGAAAGATTGAAAATATGGTGGTAAAACTGAAAACTTGACACTCCCAAATACTCCTAAGCACAATCTGGAGTTCCCATATGGTTTACAGTAAAATCTAATTTTTACTATTATAGTAGCTACAAAGTGGCAGGATGTGATGATAAAGTACCATGTCACCAGTAATTGAGAAGAAAACCCTGATCTGATGTCACACAAGTCTATATCAAATCTAATATATAGGCAATGGCAGCCATGTCACAGGAGAACACTTTGTACCCAATATTGTAACTACATGAAAAGCAAATGGTCAGATCATATGGATGTGGTTGTCACAGACAGCATCAGGGACAAAGTGTTGACTTAACACCAATGGGATCATGTTATACTGTTCAAATAAACTGATTACGGATGTTTTCCAAATTTCATCCCCTTATATAACTAATTTTATAATTTCTAATTTGTAAACATTCTCTAAAATCTATCTATCTATCTATCTATCTATCTATCTATCTATCTATCTATCTATCATCTGTTAGTACCTATTTGGTACTTAAGGGAGCATAGACTATGTACCAGGCTAAGTAATAGAAAAATAACTGCTTTCAAATTTTATATCAGACTTTGTGGCATTTACAAGATAATAGGGAACACAGATATTAATTAATAACCAAAACTATAAGAGTATTATAAATAAACAATGATAAATGTAATAAAAGAAAATTACAGAAAGCTATAAGAGGAAACAAAATCTTGAAAAGGTGAAGTAACTTTATTGTTAATAATAAAAATTAATTCACTTTTATTGAGTGATACTATGTATCATGTATTGTACTAAGTACTTTATACGTATTTTTAAAATGTTTTCATCTGAGTCTAGTTGACACAGAACGTTACCTTAGTTTCAGGTGTACAACATATGTATTAATCCATTTTTCTACACAACTTCCCTATGAGAAAATAACATGTATATATATATATATTTTTTTTTTAAGAGGAGAAAATGAGGCAGAGAGAGGTTAAGTAACTTGCTCAGTAAATCTGATTCCAAAGTTTATGTCTTAACTATTAATTTAGCTGATAAATGATGGGGTCAGGATCTGACTATAAAGCTCACTTAATTGAACAGATTGAATTTGTGTATACTTTATAAAATAGTATATCTTCTCATAGTAGATTATATTACTCAGTATGCACTTTCAGCTGTCAATCAGCCGATCAACAATATTTTTGGAATACAGAAAATGATAGTTTTGCGCCTTACAAGACTTTTCCCTTCAAAAAAGTAGAAGACACCTCACGAGAGCTTTTATCATTAATTAGGAAATTCTGTGATTTTCAGGTAAAAATCCAGAGTCTACTGATATAAGTCATTAATACAAAAAGCACTGCATAAATGCATACTTACTCCATGTCCAACACAGTGCAATATGAATTAAAAAAATAAGGTGTCTAATGGTGTAATTCTAGCTGGCCAGCCAATTCATGAAAACAATTGGCAAAGTTCCTCTTTTATTTTAAGTTTTGTGCCTGTGGACATAACTATAACTTCATATTGCTATTCTCAGTCACACATATCAATGCGTTATGAGTCACTGGTACTTCTGAACGATACCATTAGCCTATAATTTATATATCTCCCAGTCATTTGTTGGTTCACTCCAAGGTATTTTCTTACATATACAAAACTGGAGACATCTGGTTCACTTTCAGAATGGAGGGTCATTTTCTTTGTGTGCTGCAATCATTATTGCTCCTTTTCTCATGCCAAGCTAGGCTATAAAAATAGAGACAAAGGCCCTGAAAGTCAGAAAATTGGAAGAAAAAAAAAGAGCAGATTTTAAAGAGCTGCATAAGTGTGTATGTTCAAACAGCAGGTGAGCTTAGGTATCTGTTTAAGTAGAATCCATCACAGGATTAACTGAATGTTAAAATTTACAAAAGTAGTTCTTTGTTTAGATATGTGTTTTAACAATATCTGCAGACAACTTGACTTTCAAAGTAAAGATATTTAAAGAATATATAGTAATAGAAAGTTTGAAATGATTATATGGGATAATATAAAATTAATAAATATGAAAATATTACCTTATAGAAAATATTGAGCAGAAATAAGCTCTCAGGTAGAAAAGAAGCTTTGAAATATGACTGAGAAAAACATGTCCATGGGGGGTCGTTCTATGGCTTTTCCTTTTTCATTGAAAGTAATGTGTACATATGGAATCACAATATTTTCTAATGCTTATTTTGTTCAGATCCTGCCTAGTCTGACATAACATTGTACTAAGAGCTACAAGTATGCTGGCGCAGGTGCACAAAGAATGAACGAGTCCTTTTCTTCTACAATTATCTAAGACCAACTGCAATTCACTCAGGATATGTTCTTTCTGTCCTCTGCTGCATTAACACTTCCATGTTCTTATCTTATGTAACACTTTAAAAGTGCATTTATTTTTCTCTGTACAGAATTCTGTATAATCCTAGAGCACCTTGGGGGTTCTTGCTTGGTATTGGAGAAGCACTTGGCTTATTAAAGCTACTCAGAAAATTATAAAATTAGATATCTAATAATTCATTGTGCTAAAGGGCAATAGTGGATAAAATTTGAATTATGGTACAAATAGAAAATATCATTCCCATCCTGAAAAATAGATTAATAGACAAAAATGAAAGAAGGTATGAAAACCCCAGACCCCAAGAGGTTGGGATATCCTTGAGAAATTCTACAGAAGTGACCATTTCTTTTGAAGCAAGCCATATATTTTTGTAAAAGACATCCATTGCCTGCCTCAAGAGTTAATATGTAAAACCTAATTGGACATTTTTGTGTACTGTTATGGCAGAAAGAGGAAAGTGTTTATTGAAAGTGATCCTCACAAGTGGGGAGGAATAAATGGACATCAGGCATGGTCCTGGAATTGTTATCATGACTTTTCTCTCCCAGAGGTGACAGCAAGTCTCAACCAACAGTTCTGATCACATTCCTCTAGAAAATGGACTAAAACCCCTGAATAGCAATTAGTACAGAACAAAAGCTACTAAAAGTTAGCTCATGACATATATGTTTGTATGCACATATATAGTCATACATTGGTTTGTAGATATAGAAGTTATCCAGAAACATAAGAAACTGATAATAGAGATAACGTTGAAGAGAGACAATGGAAGATCAGGGTGGGGGTAAAAGGGAGAAAATCTTCTATTTTATACTCTTCTTTAGAGATTGAATGTTTTACCATAATAATGTGTAATTTTTACAAAGTGAAAGTAACATTTGATGCTATATATGTAAAAGTGTATAAAAGAAGAGAAATTATCCACCCGACCTACATATCTAAAATCCAATCCTTTACACCTTCAATGCAAATTTATCACTTGTAAACTGTAAATCTCCTGTGCCCTCTTAAAGTTTTGTCATCAGATTGTAGATTTTTATTGTAGATTATGGGTTGACTTTACTGTAAATACAGTTAAACTTGGATCCAGTTCTCATAAGTACATCTTTATATAATTTATAAAGGATACATTGTGATTTTATTTCAAAAGTACATCTCTTCTCATCAGTTTCCAAAAAGCTTGTTTCACATTCTTGTTCCTCAGACTATAAATGATGGGGTTCAACATAGGGCTTATAAAAGTGTAGAAAACAGCAATAATTTTAGACTGCTCCACTGACTTGTCCGTGGGAGGTCTAACATACATGCAGAAGAGTGTCCCATAAAATACAGTCACTGCCACCAGATGGGACCCACACGTGGAAAAAGCTTTGTGCCTGCCCTCAGCGGAATGCATCCTCAGGATGGCAATGAGAATGAAGATGTAGGAGATGAGGATTATGAGGAGGGAGTTGGAGAGGTTAAATCCTGCTACCACAAACATGGATGTCTCTTTAATGAAAGTGTCAGAGCAGGACAGCTGAATGAGGGGTGGGTCAGCACAGTAGAAGTGATTGATAATATTGGAGCCACAGAAGGTCAAGCGGTATGTCCACATGGTTTCCATCAGGCCGCTGAGGAAGCCGTAGACATATGGACCAGCAATCAGGCGAATACAGACCCCTCTGGACATCTTGCTGCTGTAAAGTAAAGGGTTACAGATGGCCATGTACCTATCATAAGCCATTACCGCTAGCATGTAATATTCAGTAATCACCATGGCAATGAAAAAGTAACACTGGACTAAACAGGCAGCATAGGAAATGGTTTTCTTCTCTGATAAGAAGTTCACCAACATCTTGGGAGTCACATTGGTGGAATAACACAAATCCAAGCAGGACAAACTGGCAAGAAAAAAGTACATGGGAGTATGGAGGCGTGAGTCTATCCTGATCAATACCAACATCCCAAGGTTCCCTCCCACAGTGATCAAGTAGATCACCAGGAACAGCACAAAGAGGATGGGTTGAAGCTCTGGACGATCTGTTAATCCCAAGAGAACAAATTCAGTCACCAGGGTGGAATTTCCTCTGACCATTTTCTTAGCTGCCAGCATTGTTCACTTAGATGAATTAAAACAAAGTAAGAAGTGAATGAGAAGTCCAACATAGATTTCTTGTCTCTCCTCTCATTCCCCTTCTCACACTCTCAATCACTCTCACGCATGACTATTATCAGCATCTGAGATTGCAGGAACTGAGACTTTTAAGAAGGTGGTGACCCCTAGAAGCTAAGGGTTTATTGTGCAGATAGTTCCCAAAAGAGTGGCTTGAGTAACACCAGCTTGTTTCAGAATGAAGGCCTTAGGACCCAAAGTCTGTCTACAAATGTACTGAACCACCACCAACTGTCACTTACAGTTTTCTATAAAATATTGAGCTTCATCAATAAGCATGGGAATGGTTCCAGATGAAATGGTGACATATGTTTGGAAACACTTCTGCAGTCAACAGTGTGTGCATATTTCGAAGTTCAACTTTTGAGAATTACACTCTCCACTGGTTGTAGAACCCAAATTACAGGGGTTTGAAGGAAAGGCTCTGGAGCCTGTTTTCACTGGGATATCAGTAAATTACAGGAAACTGTGCTATTCACATGTGAATAGACCAAAGATAACAATCACAAATTTGGAAATAACAAAGTCCTGTATAAATCACTAAGGAAGGAATTTTCATTCTGAAGCATTTCTATGAAGAAAGATCGACATAGGTTGTGGGAAAAGGAAGTAGCCAAAGAAGTGGGTATACTTTTGACTACAATTATCAATTCATATAATGTCAATTATTCTGAAAGAATAAAATGAAAAATTAATTTTCCAGGAGTTGGGAGAATATATTTTCATCATGGATTCTCAATGTTGTCGTGTTATTGTACGTGATAGACTAAATAAGATAAGGATCAGAACTCGAATGCCTATGGGAGCCAGTTAGATATAAGGATGAATGAAGTGATCTGGGCATAAGGATGAAAAGAAATGAACTAGAAGGTGATTCCCAGGCTAAAAAGCCAGCAGCCATTCAGGCCAGTGGAATTTTTACTACATGATAATGTGAGCCCTGTGTTTTAAAATCTTAAGAGCATCCAAATGTAAACAGGTATCAGGATTCATTATTTAATGTGAAACATACCGTATGCAATGTTGGCAAATAATTTCATTTTTAGACCTTTTAACCTTTTAACCAGAGCATTAAAAAAGTTAGTATTTCTGATTCACTGAAGATACAAAGGACAATTCCATACAATGACAATGTCACCAGCTGTATCTGCAATATCTAAAGCTGTTCCTGGATATTGAACCAAGTGCCCTCAAATCAGCTACTTTGACTCAGTGATGCTTCCAGAATGTTGTATGATTTAATCATTATAATAAGATAATCGTTTTAATTAATTAATTAATTAATTAATTTATCTTTGAGAGAGAAAGCAGGAGTGTGGGGAAGGTGCAGAGAAAGAAGGGGACAGAAAACTCAAAACGGGCTCTGTTCAGACAGCAGCAAGTCCATGAGGGACTCAAACTCATGAACTGTGAGATCTTGACCTGAGCGAAAGTCAGAAGCTCAACTGACTGAGCCACCCAGGCACCCCAATAAGATAATCTTTGAATGCAAACAGCATTGGACACTACACACATGTGAGTCACTTTACTAGGAAATAAAGGTAACTGGTCACAGTGCTTGTCTTGACAAAGCTGGATCACATCTTCATGGTAAAGGAGGCATGTGAAGAGAAAATTAAGGTCATATGTGATAATTTCAATAATAAAGATTGGAACCAAGTAACTAATTGTGTCCAGAAAATCAGGATACCTTCAAAGAATGGTCACCTTTATCTGGGACTTACAGGAGTGCTAAGGATTTTCTAGAAAGATAAGGGTAGGGAGGGCTCTCAGACAGTGTGACCAGTACGTACAGAGACAGGAGGCTTTCAAGAGATATCAAAGGTATACCATGTAGATGCCTGGATGAATTTTCTATGGATTAAATCTACAACGTTGGCCTTTGAGAGCAAAATACAATAATTTGTGAATCAGAATTTGTGTAAATAGCAAAAGTTCTCATTCCTCACTGGCCAGAAAGATGAATCTATTTGGAAAATAGCATTACATGTAAACCTTCCATTTCAATGGCATTAAGACACTCATCTAATCTTTAGATCTGTACAACTATGCCCTAAATACTAGCACCTGGTGGCTCATCATATTATATTTAACAGCTAATAAAAGCAATAACAATATAAAAGAGAAATATGAATTTAATTTGCTTGTTTCTTACCATTTCCTTCAAATAATTTCAGCAAGCATGCTCTACAATTTAAGAAGGAAAAGACTACGTTTTGATTATAGTACTTCTTCCCATGCACACAGGCCCTTCAGTTTTACAAAGCAAGGCTGCTCTTCTATTTTATTGTACCTTTAGGTGAACGCTGCAACTAATACACAGCAAGTTCGATCAGGAAAGGGGGGATGGGGCACGCATAAACCTTCAGCTTGCTGTCACCAGAGTTTATAGATTAGTATTTTCAAAGTTGTACACATCAGATCAACTGGATATCGGAAAACAAAATAGGTCTTTGGTAAAACTAAAATTGAAAAATGCTGAGTTGTTTTAAATGTTTATGTATTTTTGAGAGAGAGAGAGAGGGAGAGAGAACAGAGGGGGAGGGGCAGAGAGAGGGGAAGACAGGAAATCCAAAGCAGGCTCCAGGCTTTGAATGGTCAGCACAGAGCCCGATGAAGCGCTAGAATCCTGAACTGTGAGATCATAACCTGAACCGAAGTTGGATGCTGAACAGACTGAGCCACACAGGCTCCCCCAAAATACTGTGTTTTGAAAACGAGAGGGGAAATTGGGGATCTCTGTTGCAGGGAGTCTCAGAATTTTTTCATGCCCACAGGCACTGTGCAGCTACCCAGGGTGGGCAACAACATGCAGCCTTTCCTATGCTCAGTCATTCAAAGAGCCTGGAGCATCTCTATTCTCATTCGACTTAGAAACCCTAAGTCCACACCAAGCACCAGAGATTGCTACAGAACCCTTGCCCCTGAATAGCGAAACAAAACACAGGAATGTAAGATCCATCCTGCACCACCTGGAAAATCAGCTCGTTTCAGCAGTGCCACTGGTAGCACACTAAAGCACTTTTGAAATTATCATTGATTCATGCTTTCAAAAACTTGTTTGGAGGAAATACAGAGCTTCAAAGATGAACCCTGTAAATGGGAAGGAATGGAAGCAAGCAGAAAAAACCTAAGAAAAACTAGGAAAATAAAATGTGATGTGACATCAGGTCTCTGTATATCAATTGTAGGTGGACGCACGTTTTTCTGCTCCCAAGCACATAATTCATGCAACTGGACCCTAAACACTAGCCTCTGTTTGCACATCATTTCATATCAAGCAAATAATAATGGTTGCTTTTTAAATGTCTATTTGAGATAAGATATGTGGTAAATTAAAATACATGTGAATATAACATAAGTTTCACATATTTTAAAAGTTCTCATGGAACTTGCACATATTTTAACTCTTCTGTGATGAAATTATTACATATTATTTTTAAATTAATGCTTACTTAGTTGCTTCTCTTCTGTCTTTTTAGAGACCTGTCTTGCAATCCATGACCCTGTTTCTAAAATCAGTTTAATTGAGGGGCACTTGGGTGGCTCAGTCAGTTAAACATCTGACTTCAGCTCAGATCATGAACACATGGTTCATGGGTTCGAGCCCCACATTTGGCTCTGTGCTGACAGTTCAGAGCCTGGAGCCTGCTTCGAATTTGGTGTCTTTTTCCCTCTGCTCCTTGCCTGCCCACAATCTGTCTCTCTGTCTCTCAAAAATAAATAAACATTCTAAAAATTAAAAAATAAAATAAAATGAAACCCATCTAATTGAGCTTCTTACTGATTTAAATTTTAAAGGCCAAAAATGTCTGGAAATATGTTTCTTAATATATAAAAAAAAGATATTTGAGATCTGAAACGGGCATATGACAAATACTGTCGGGAAATGTTAAATATTTTTTATAGATCTCTATGATAACTCCAAACCAAACCTACTGCATTAGAAGAAAAGCCATTTTTTTCTACTGGAAATAAGTATCTGAATAATTTTGGAATACTTAATAAAAATCCAACTGAAGATTATTTTTCTCTCTATAAGCAAAACCTTGTAGAGCTTTCTTGCATTTCTGGGCTCAAGTTTAATGGCTATGCGAACTACTCTTGAAACGCTTCTTCCTTAAATTACTGCACCCACCATTCCCTGTAGTTGGAAAGATTGTTCATTCATCTGATATTTATTTAAGGAGTAACAAAACTTATCCTCCGTGATTCTTATTTTCTAACTCCAATTTCAATATAGAATGCCAAGTAATTCATACTGAATTATTGGAGAGATCGCTGAACTAGTTTTTTAATAGTCATGCACATTTTGCTCTCTGCATGAGAAATATCACACACACACACACACACACACACACATAAAATTTAAATTTCAGTGAATTAGAAAACCAGACATCCTCCTAAACAAAGATTTCCCTCTGACTTTGATATTGAACTATAAATTTCTGGGTTAATTAGAAGTCAGTGCAAGTAGCAATGAGTTTTTTTTTTTAATCTATGTCCCTTATTTCAAGTAATATAATGAAAATAAAATTCAACATAAGGTTTCACTGGCTAGATAATGTCAAATTGCTTTTCTCCAGATTGGAATAAACAAAATAACAGAGACAACATAGATCTTTCATGCAACTGAATTTGAATCACAAGGATATTGATATGCATACATTTTTTTTTATTATGTAACAATGCAAGAAAACAGAACATTACTTGGTAATTTAGGAGGGATTATTGAGCAAACAAACAGGTGTCATATAAGGTAAACTGGTAATATTTGGTGAAAATTTGGAGTTCCAAGGCTTTACGTTCCCACTCAAAATCAATTGATCAAAGTGTAAAGCTCACTTCTATAAGTCTTATTGATATCCCTGCTGGTTGAATGTTCATTTGGGGAATAGTTTGCCATCTTCAGGATTCAGTTTAAAGGCAGATGTTCAAGATAGCAGCATAAGTCTGAATTACTTTCATTTTTGCTAACTGTTCCAAGTGCACCAGGTTGATACTTTAAGGTAGGGAATGACAAAACAGGTAAATAGGTCATATAGTAGGTGGGGCCAAGCATCTCACATGAATAATAATTTCCCAGAAGGAGCACCTTCCCTGTCTACTCTGTCATAAGAAACTACAGTTTCTTTCCCTCTCTTAGATTTCTGTTACAGTGTTTCACAAATTTAAGAGCAGGGTGCATTACTTGTTACAATGAATGAATTTAAATTATAGATCTTGTTACACAATATGGCTTTGTACCAGTCAATGATATCAGTAAAAACTCTTTTGAATCTTCCTTTAGAAAACAATTACCGGGGCACCTGGGTGGCTTAGTTTGGTAGTGTCCAACTTAGGTTCAGGTCACAATCTCACAGCTTGTGAGTTTGAGCCCCACATTGGCCTGTGTACTGACCACTGAGAGCCCAAAGCTTACTTTGGATTCTGTGTCTCCCTCTCTCTCTCTGCCCCTCCTCTGCTCGTTCGCTCGCTCTCTCTCTCTCTCTCTCTCTCTCTCTCTCAAAAGTAAATAAACATTAATTTTTTAATTTGTATTAGAAAGCAATCATTTAACCATGATATAGTGACTTTCTTTCTGTGAACTTGAGTCCTCATCTATTCAATATCATTCTTTGGCTAAATAATTTCTAAAATGCCCATCATTTGTAACATTCCGATTCAGCATTTATGTAGTTACAAATCCTATATCCATTACAAGCCATGTATCTCTTAGTTTAATATGAAATTTTCCCCCCAAATTTCTCTCCCAGATAATTTAAAAAGATTTATAAAGTTCTATGAGAGTTTTATTTTTGCTAAAATAAATATGAGAATTTTTTCTTGAATTTTTCTCTTTTCAGTTATTTGATATTTGGGGTGGGGCTGCTCTTCCAACAGATAGTATTCTTTTTTAAAATATTTATTTATTTTTGAAAAAGAGAGGAGAGAGCAGGGGACGGGCAGAGTGAAGGAGGCAGAGGATCCCAGGGAGGCTCAGCGCCATCAGGACAGAGCCAGACATGGGCTCAAACACACCCACCGTGAGACGACCTGAGCCAAAGCCAAGAGCCAGATGCCCAACCAACTGAGTCACCTCGATGCCTCAACAGATATTATTCTTTTAAAAATTATGAGATCATCAAGTGCTTCCTCTCATATGGTTATATAATGTGTTCAATTATTGAATGGATGAAGAGAATACTATTTGTAAACTGATTAGTGTAAGCACATAATTCCAGCAAGACTTTAATATTTTCTAGTGACCAATATAAATAAAAACACATACAAACTCATTGTAACTGGTCAAGAAACTAAGCTAACATTGAAAGCTTCTTCTGTGGTCACCTGACTCCTAGGATGAAGATCCAAAACTGAAATAGGAAGACAAACTGCAAGTATAGAAGTCAGAATTTTTATTCTTACCTCACCCCAGGAAAAATTCTTTCAGAGACACTAGTGGTCCAAATGATGAGGTGCTGGGAGTGATTTATACCCAAATTTTAATTTGAAGCTCCTATTCTTAAACTATATTTCAACATACACTGATGAAATAATTACAATATTATTAAAAGAAAAAACACCAGGGAAATGATAACTTATGCAGATTTGTACTAATTGGAGTCTTGGGATTTCCTCCATGTGACTGCACCAGTTTGTAATAATTTTGAGCTGATTGTTTTGAGTGAGTAGAAGTTAATTTTCATGGAATTTTTGCATTATGGACCACCATTTATTCTAATCAGATAAACAGAACAACTAATAATAGCTTAAAATAATGACACAATTCATGGTCTTTGATGTTTTTGTGATTTTTCCTAATCTAAATTGTGTTATAGCCATATAATTGATATTGAATGATTGTTTGCTGGAAGGACTTTCATATATAGAATGAAGTGGTCAAATTATAACATCCAGTGACTGAAATCATTTGGGCAGGATATAATAATGAGTTCAACTAGAGTTCATTCAAGATGTTAAGTTCATTTCTTAATGGTATTATTTGATTTTGGGTATTCAATTTGATAGTATCTTTATAGATCTTGGATAATAACCCTGTAGGGGCCAGTTGAACATAGAGAGTTGGGACACAAAGGCTTTTCTTTCCGGGGAGCAGCTTTATTCATGCTGGCATGGGCTTCATGGGCTGAGACCCAAACGACCGAGCCCGAAGTCAGCAAGGGGTTGCCTTTTGCACAATTTTTGCTCCTTTGTCTCCCATACATGGTGACATACAGTCCATGTTACAGAGTCATGAACAATGTCACGTACACATACACACCTTAATTGCCTTCCCTTGTCTTGAAGTTTTCACCACATTCCTTGGGGAAGAGTTCTACCACAACTCTTTATCAAATATGTCTTTTGCAAATATCTTCTCCCATTCTGTATGCTGCCTTTTAGTTTCCAAAGCTAACATCAAGCTTTTGATGTTGATGAAGTCCCAATAGTTCATGTTTGCTTTTGTTTTTATTGCATTCTGCGATGTATCAAGAAAGAAGTTTGTCTGATTGGTGTCAAAGAGGTTACTGTCTGTGCTCTTCTCTAGGACTTTGATGGTTTCCTGGCTCCCATTTAGGTCATTCATCTATTTTGAATTTATTTTTATGTGTGCTGTAAGAAGGTGGTCCATTTTCATTCTTCTGCATGTCACTGCTCAGGTTTCCCATCACCATTTGTTGAAGAGACTGTCTTTTTTCCTTTGGTTATTCTTTCCTGCTTAGTCAAAGACGAGTTGACCATATAGCTATGAGTCTATTCTGGGGTTCTCATTTCTATTCCATCAATCTATGTGTCTGTTTTTCTGCCAGTACCATACTGTCCTGATACTACAGCTTTGTGATACAGCTTGAAATCCAGAATCATGATGCCTCCAGTTTTGTTTTGTTTTGTTTTCAGGATTCTTTTGACAATTTGGGGCCTTTTGTGGCTCCATACTAATTTTAGAACTGTTTGATCTATCTCTGCAATGAATACTGGTGGTAATTTAATAGGGGTTGCATTAAATGTGTAAATTCCTTTGGGTAGGATATACATTTTAACAATCTTTATTTTTCCAATCCATGAACATGCAGTGTTTTTCCATTTCTTAGTGTTTTATTCAATATCTTTCATAAGCCTTCTATAGTTTTCAGAGTACAGCTTTTTATTTACCTTTTTAGTTATGTTTATTCTTAGGTATCTTATTGTTTTTGGTGCAGTTGTAAGTGGGATATATTCCTCGATTTATTTCTGCTTCTTTCTTATTTGTACATAGAAATACATATACAATTATTTGTACACGTATTTGTGCACATTGATTATATATCCTATAACTTTGCTGAATTCATGTTTTAGTTCTGCTGATTTTATTGGTGGAGTCTTTTGGGTTTTCTACATAAAGTATCATGCCATCTGCAAATAGTGAAAGCGTGACTTCTTCCTTGCCAGTTTCGATGTTCCTTATTTCTTTTTGTTTTCTGATTGCTGAGGTTAAGACTTCCAATTATATGTTAAATAGTAATGGGGAGAGTGGGCATCCTTGTCTTTTTCCTGACTCTGGGGAAAGGCTCTCATTTTTTGTCCACTGAGGATGATATTAGCTGTGGGTCTTTCATATGTAGCCTTTATGATATTGAGGTATGCTTCATCTATTCCTACTGTGTTGAGGATTTTTATAAAAAATCCATGTTTGTCAAATGCTTTTTTTTTTTTGCATCTAATGACAGGATTATATGGTTCTCATCCTTTGTTTTACTAATGTGATGTACTGCATTGATTAATTATCAATAGAACTCCCCTATGACCCAGCAATAGCACTGCTGGGGATCTACCCAAGGGATACAGAAGTGCTGATGCATGGGGGCACAAGTACCCCAATGTTCATAGCACCACTTTCAACAATAGCCAAATCATGGAAAGAGCCTAAATGTCCAATACCTGATGAATGAATCAAGAAGATGCAGTATATATATTCAATGGAATATTACATGGCAACGAGAAAGAATGAAATCTGGCCATTTGTAGCAAAGTGTATGGACCTCGATGGTGTCATGTTAAGCGCAATAAGTCAGGCAGAGAAGGACAGATACCATATGTTTGCACTCATAGGTCTAACAGGAGAACAGGAGAAACCTAATGGAGGACCAGGGGAGGGGAAGAAGAAAAGAGAGTTGGGGAGAGAGAGGGACGCAAAACCTGGGAGACTATTGAATACTGAAAATGAACTGAGGGTTGAAGGGGGAGGGGAAGGGGGAAAGGAGGTGGTGGTAATGGAGGAGGGCACTTGTGGGGAAGAGCACTGGGTGTTATATGGAAACCAATTTGACAGTGACCTATTTTAAAAAAAAGAAAGAAAATATTGAATCAACCCTGCAGCCCAGTAGTAAATTCCACTCGATCATGTTGAATAGTTCTTTTAATGTACTCTTAAGTTCAATTTGCTAGTACCTTGTTGAGAATGTTTGCATCTGTGTTCACCAGGGATATTGGCCTGTAATTCTCATTTTTAGTGGAGTCTTTGTCTAGTTTTGGAATCAAGGTAATGCTGACTTCATGGAATGAGCCTAGAAGCTTTTCTTCTAATTCTCTTTTTTGAAACATTTTGAGAAAAATAAGTATTAGTTCTTCTTTAAATATCTGGTAGAATTCCCCTGAGATGTGATCTGGCCCAAGACTCTTGTTTGTTGAGAGGTTTTTGATTACTGATTCAATATCTTTTCTGGTTATGAGTTTGTTCAACTTTTGCACATATTTCTGTTTCAGTAGACATGAATATGCCCTTTTGCAAACAAGGCATCCTGATGATTAAAAGACGTATGGAAATATGCTTAACATCACTCCTCATCAGGGAAATACAACTCAAAACCATGGTGAAATACCACCTCACACCTATCAGAATGGTTAAAATAACAACACAAGAAACAATAGGTGTTGGCAAGGATGCAGAGAAAGGGGAACTGTCTTGTACTGTTCGTGGGAATGAAAACTAGTGCCACCACTCTGGAGAAAAGTATGGACATTCCTCAACAAACTAGAAATAGGGATGCCTGGGTGACTTAGTCGTTGAGCATCTGACTTCAGTCCAGTTCATGATCTCATGGTTCGTGGGTTTGAGCCCCATGTCGGGTTCTGTGCTGACAACTCAGAGCCTGGAGCCTGCTTCAGATTCTTTGTCTCCTCCTGTCTCTGTCCCTCCCATGATCATGCTCTGTCTCTCTGTCTCTCAATAATAAATAAACTTTCAAAAAATTAAAAAAAGAAACAAAAAATAAAACTACCCTATGATCCAGCAATTGCACTATTAAGTACTTACCCAAAGGATACAAAAATAATTATTCAAAGGAACACATGCACCCAAATGTTTATAGCCCTATTTTCAATAGCCAAACGATGGAGAGAGCCCAAATGTCCATAGACTGATGAGTTGATAAAGAAGATATTACCCAGCTATCAAAAAGAATAAAATCTTGCCATTTGCAAAGGCATGGATGGAGCTAGAGTGTATTATGCTAAGCGAAATAAGCCAGTCAGAGAAAGACAAATATCATATGATTTCACACAGATGTGGAATTTAAGAAATAAAACAGATGAACATATGGGAAGGGGGAGAAAGAGAAGGAAAGAAACCATAAGAGACTCTTACTGATTGAGAATAAACTATGATTTGACAGAAAAAATTGGGTAGGAGATGGGTTAGATGAGTACTAGAGATGGCACTTGTTACAATGTATTGTATGCACTGTATGTTAAATAACTAAAATTAAATTTAAAAATTTACATTAGGATAATAATTCAAATGTGAAAACCTTAATTGCCATATGATTAGATCCTCACTGGGGCATAAATTCTTATGGCCTACCTTCTCTAGTTTCATGCCCATAGCCAGAGAACGAAGATTCATAATTGCTTAAAATACAGTAGCTTCAGATCAAATAGGTAGAGCTTATTAAAATGCCACGTCATATCTTGGTCACATCTTATAGAATTGCTTTTTAGTGTTATTTAAGATATTATAAAGCATATCAGAGGTTTAGGGTCCATGGGTGGCTTATTTGGTTGAGCATCTGACCCTTGGTTTCAGCTCAGTTCATGATATCAGAGTCATGAGGTCCAGGTCGACATACACACATGCATACACACACGCACGGAAAAATAGTTTCTATGTTTTCATTTTATGTTTTTCACAAAGGCTTGTAATTGATGACCAAACTTAAAATATCATCAAAGCTGATTTTTTTTAATTTAAGAAAACTTAAGAAGTAATATTGATATATTGAATCATTGCTGTTTTATTTTTACTTTTGATTAACTAAATTTTATTGAAAATAGGACATATGCACAAGGCAAAAAGTGGGGAATGGAAGAAAGATAAACAATGAGAAAGAGATAACCATTTCTTCCCCCAGAACCCTCAGGTCTGTCTGTTTCCCAGAGGTTATCACTGTCAATTGTTAATTATGCCTCCAGAAATAGTCTATGCATATGATAACACATATAATGTATGCAATGCCTTTTTACAGTTTTTAGTTTGAAATAACTTTAGATTTACTAAAAAGTTGCAAAATTAGTACAGAATGTTCATGCATATCTTTTACTAGTTTTCTCTTGTGCTGACAACTTGTGCAAAAAATGGTACAATTATCACAACCAAAAAATTAACAGCAGGTCCATAATAATAACTAGACGAGATATTTAAACTTCAGAGATCTTCTTCCCTCAGTGTCTTTTGTCTGTTGTAAGACACAATCCCGGGTCCCATAATGCTTTTAAGGGTTGTGTCTCCTTACTGTTCTCTAATCTGGAACATTTCCTCATTCTTGTCTTTTATTACTTGATATTTAATTAGAACTGGTTAATCGACCATTCATTTTGAGTTCATCTGAGGATTCCTATGATTAGATTGTATTTATACATTTTTTGTCAACTATAGCATGTTTGTCTGTTTCATATCAGAGGTACATGATGTGAACTTATATTAATAATGATGTTACATGTTGATGTTATAATAATTTAATACATATTTTAGTATATTACACACATCCTTGGATTTTTTAAACTTAGCACTTTATTTCTTTTTTTTAAATTAATTAAATAGTTTATTACCAAGTTGGTTTCCATCTAACACCCAGTGCTTCTCCCCACAAGTGCCCTCCTCCATGACCATTATCCCCCCTTTCCCTTCCCCCTCCCTCCTCAGCCCTCAGTTTGTTTTCAGTGTTCCAGAGTCTCTCATGATTTGTCTCACTCACTCTCCCTAACTCTTCCCCCACCTTTCTCCTTCCCATGGTCCCCAGTTGGTCCTATGAGTGAAAACATATGGTATCTGTCCTTCTCTGCCTGACATATTGTGCTTGACATGACACCATCGAGGTCCATACACTTTGCTACAAATGGCCAGATTTCATTCTTTCTCATTGCCATGTACTACTCCAATATGTGTGTGTGTGTGTGTGTGTGTGTGTGTATGTATATATATATATATATATATATATATATATATATATATATATATATATATACCACATCCACATCTTCTTGATTCACTCATCAGGTGATGGACATTTAGGCTCTTTCCATGATTTGACTATTGTTGACAGTGCTGCTATGAACATTGGGGTACATGTGCCCCTATGCATCAGCACTTCTGTATCCCTTGGGTAGATCCCCAGCAATGCCACTGCTGGGTCAAAGGGGAGTTTTATTGATAGCTTTTTGAGGAACCTCCACACTGTTTTCCAGAGCAGCTGTACCAGTTTACATTCCCATCAATAGTGTAGGAGGGTGCCCATTTCTCCACATCCTTGCCAGCATCTATAGTCTCTTGATTTGTTCATTGTAGCCAGTCAGATTGGTGTGAAGTGGTATCTCAGTGTGGTTTTGATTTGTATTTCCCTTTAATTCCAATAAAAAGTCTAAGGACACTTTTCACAGTAACAAGATAAATAATCCTAAATTCATATGGAACAAGAAAAGACCTCAAATAGCAAAAGCAATAGTGAGAAAGGACAAAGTTGGAGACATCACACTTCTTAATTTCAAATTATTTTACAAAACTAGAGTAGTAAAAACAACACGGCATTGGCATACAACACAGACATGTAGACCAATGAAATAGAATTGAGAGCTAAGAAATAAACCCATGCATATATGGTCAACTAATGTTTGACAAGAGAGAAAAAATTCTCTGTGTGGAGAGGATAGTCTCTTCATTGACTGGTGTTGGAATGATTGGATTACCACAGGCAGAACAATTAAACCTTACCTCTATTTTATACCACACACACAAATTAACTTGACATAAATTAAAGACTTAAGCATTAAACCTACCATAAGACACAAGTTCCTTGATATTGGTCTTGGCAATAATTTCTTGTACATAAAACCAAAAGAACAAACAGGAAGAGAAAAATTAATCCACATCAAACTTAAAGCTTCTGCACAGCAAAAGAAACTATTGACAGAATGAAAGGACAACTTATGGGTTGAGAGAAAATATTTGCAAACAATGTATCAGAGAAGTGGTTAATATCCAAAATACATAAATAATAACACCACTCAATACAAAAACAAATAAGCCTATTTAGAAGTGGGCAAATAATTGAATAGAATTTTTTCCAAATAAGATGTACAAATGACCAACAGGTAATGAAAAGTTGCTTATTGCTAAACATCATGGAAATGAAAATGAAAACCACAGCGGGATACAACCTCACAGCTATTACATGACTATTATCAAAAAGACAAGAGATAACAAATGCCGGAGAAGATGTGGAAGAGAAGGAACCCATGCACATTGCTGATGGGAACATAAATCGGTACAGACAATATGGAAATAGTATGGAACTTCTTCAAAAATACAAAAATAGAACTGTCATATGATCCAGTAAGCCCCTTTCTGGGAATATATCTATTGGAAATAATCATTACCTTGAAGAAATCGATGACTCTCACATTCACTGTAGCAAAACTCACAAGATTCAAGACATGGAAACAATATTAGTGTCCATTTGCAGATGAATGGATAAAGATGTTGTGGTATTTACATCCAATGGAATATTATGTCATTATTTAAAAAGCAGAACTTGCCATTTGTAACATTGGATGAGGGCATTATGCTAAGTGATATAAGTCAAAGAGACGAAGACTGTATGATCCAACGTCTTTTCAAATGTACTTATATATTTACAAAGAGAAAGAGAGAGAAAGAGAGTGAGAGAGAGGAGGAGGAGGAGGCAAGAGCAGAGGGAGAGAGATAGAAAATGTCAAGCAGTCTCCATGCTCAACATGGAGCCTGATGCAGGGTTCAGTCCCATGAACCAGGGATCATGACTTATGCAGAAACTTAGAGTCGAATGATCAACCATATGAACCACCCAGGTGCCTATAATGATCTAATGTTTATATGGAATCTAAAAATTCAACTCATAGAAACAGGGAGTATGATACTGGTTGTCAGGGGTAGGGGATTGAGGAAATGGGGAAATGCTGATCAAAGATTACAAGCCTTCAGTTGTAAGATGAATAACATAAGGGAATCTAACCATGGTGACTATTGTTAACAATACTATCCTGTATACTTGTAAATGCTAAGAGTGTAGATCTTAAATATTGCACTATGATCACTACTACAAAAAAAAAAAGAAAAGAAAGGAAAAATAAATTGTACACATGCAATGTGATAGATGTCCTAACAAATAGTCTTGTGATAATCATGTCATAGCATATACATGTATCAAATCATCACAATGTACACCTTAAGCACATACAATGCTATATGTCAATTATATCTCAATAAAGCTATAAATAAAACACTACACTTAGTAAATTTCCAAGACTAAAATCATAAGGCATATATTCTCTGACAACAGAATTAAATTACAAATATATAGCAAGGTGAAATCGCTTTTAAAATCTCAAATATATGATATTAAGCACTATCTTCTACATAGCTCAAAGGTTAAAGAAGAAGGTATGGACTTAAAAGGAAAGTATTGCAAATGAATGTTAAAAATATGAAATCAGCAGTTTTCATCTATAGCGGTGTTTAGGTAAACAGTACAAACGCTTAGGTGAGAAAAGAGCAAACCTCAAATCAATAACCCGAATTTTCATTTATAAACAAGAAACGAAGATAAAGGATAATGCCAATTAATTTAAATTTTTTTTCAATTAACACTGAAAATATACTTTCTTGCACCTGAGTGCATAGATGCAGCCTTGCAGATCAGAGAGAAGTGGGCCCTATATTTCAGAGGCCACAGACTGGACCACAAATTCAGAACTAGGAAAAAAATCACCCTATTTCTCTCTTCTCCATTCTGGTACTCACCATTATATGAGCACATTCACAAGGAACAGGAACACTATCATGATCCATAATTTTTGATTTACTTAGTAACTCACAGAAGAAGTACTGAAGGAAGTGGTTCACAAAGACCCCTAGCCCCCCAAAAAAAGCATAAAAGAAAATAAATGTAGGAGTTGAGCAGAAACCATCTTTATCCTGTTTATCATTGTAAACATAAAGAGCACAAGACTACTCCATGCCATACTGAGGACGATTTTCAATTAGAACAGTGCTCCTCAAATTATATGTGTTTCAAATCACCTATGATTTGATTAAAACACAGATTTGGATATAGTGGTGCAGAATCTGGTGCTACTACGTCTAACAAAGTCCAAGATGATGCGTCTGGTGGTAGTCCAGAGAACACATGTTCATGTGCAAGAATGTAGATTAGAAAGTGAACCTCATTTTTCCCCCAACTTGAGTTTTTAGCTGAGATACCTGGGACATATTGAAAGAAATATGAAAATACATCATCAGAATGCAAAGACATTGAATCTAAGATTTAGTTCTGATTTACTGGAAATCAGAATCAGTCCCATCTTAGTGCGCAATTTCTTCTGAAGAGACTTTTCAAGGCTTGCTTGACATCTTTGTTCCGCAGACTGTATATCAATGGATTCAGCACCGGACTTACAAAGGTGTAGAAGACAGCTATGATTTTGGATTCCTCAACAGTCTTATCTGTTGGTGGTCTTACAAAACTGCAGAAGAGCGTCCCATAAAATAGGGTCACAGCCATCATGTGGGAGCCGCAGGTGGAGAATGCCTTGTGCCTTCCATCAGCCGATTTGATCCGGAGGATAGTACGAATAATGAAGCCATAGGACACCAGGATGATGCTGAGGGAATTGCACAGGTTGAAGCCAGCTGATATGAGCATGGCGTGCTCTTTGATAAAAGTATTAGAGCAGGAAAGCTTAATCAGGGGCGGGTCAGCACAGTAGAAGTGGTTGATGACATTGGATCTGCAGAAGTTTAAGCGAAAGGTCAGGATGGCCTGGAGCAGCCCATCTGAGAAGCCATAGACATAAGGAAATGTGGCCAGACAGATGCAGGTACGTCTGGACATTTTCATACTGTAATGCAGAGGGCTACATATGGCCACATAGCGGTCATAGGCCATTACTGCCAGCATGTAATACTCAGTGAGGAGAAGCGCAATGAAAATGTAACATTGTATAAAGCAGCCAACAAAGGTGATAGTCTTCTTCTTTGACAAGAAATTAGTCAACATCTGTGGGGTCGCATTTGAGGTGTAGCACAAGTCTACAAAAGCCAAATTAGTGAGGAAGAAGTACATGGGAGTGTGGAGGCGAGACTCCAGTCTGATCAACAGTATCATGCCCAGGTTGCCCAAGAAGATGACAAGGTACACAACCAGAAAAAGCCCAAAGAGGGGAAGTTGAAGTTCAGGGTGGTCTGTGAGCCCCAGGAGAATGAATTCCGTTATTGCACTGTCATTGGTGATGGACATTTTCTGTGCCTGGACCTGCATTGGAAACAATGGAAATAAAGCAGACAGGAAGTCACAAATCATATGTCTGATTATTGAAATGATTTTTCTCAAAACCTCCTCTGTATGTCATTCAAATGAATATTACCATAAACAAATTGTTACTTAAACTAAGCCATTATTTCATTTGTCTTTGTATTGAATTACTATTTTATTTTTCTCTGTATCCCTACAGTTACAACTTTAGCTATTCCTATAGGTAACTATACTTAATACCTTTTCCATGTATGTAACTGAACTGTATGTCCCCTTTCTGCCTGTGAAAGGACACAGGTCTGAACCAAACTGACTCCATGACAGTGTTTATGTTTCCACTCTGACCTTAAAGGATTAAGTTTCTGTTTCCCCAAAACACATTGCCCAAGGCAGGAGAGACCACCCTTGTAACACCCATCAAGAAAGGCCAGCTACCGCTTTCCACATTCCTAAGGATGAGGATTATACACAGTACTCAGTAGGCTAAGGCTAAAATTAACCCGTTAGTCACCAGATGAAGCCCTGGGTCTGCTCTGTAATTGGTTAATTTCAAAGATACTTTAAATGTTGTGATTGGGTCCCGCGAAAAGTTACAAACACTCTGGACAATGTATATGGTTAGAATTGCTGCCAATGCTGTTATAGGATAATGATTGGATCACTGTACCTATGTCACAATTTTTTGTAACACCTCCTTCCCAAACCCCATAAAAACCCTGCTCAGCCATTGTTTGGGGCTCTCAGCACAAATTGACTGCATTGGTGAAAACTGGGAACCCAATCTTAAGCCCGAGTAAAAGGCTTTTTGTTTTTGCACGCATGATTCAGTCTTCCTGATGGTCTCTGGCCTTTGGGGATATTGCGATCTGGGCATAAACCTATAATATTTTCTCCTCTCAAAGTGTACTTATCCTATAAGGTGCAGTATGCTCTGTGCATCCAACACAACCTACATCCCTCTGCTTCACTCTGTACCACATTCTATGACCTTTCTGTATCTAATTTCCCCTTCTCATATGTTCCTTCCTTGGGATATATATAAAGTCCAGCTCACTATCGAGCTGTGACTTCTTAGCACATATTTATGGACAGAATTTTAGGAAAGAAAAGAAAAAAAATGTAAACATGAAAAATGGACTCCTTACACATGTCTTACTCATCTCTGTATCCCAATGGAGATTGTTGTGATGTCACATCTTCAGGAAAATTAAGAGCTTTTTCAATTTTAGTATACAAAACAATTTTTGGAAGGCTTCTTAATCAAGAAAATTCACAGGAAGTTTGTGAAAGGTACTCTCATGTGGACGTAGGGATCTTCCTATATAAAAATTATTCAGAGGTTATAATGCAGATGTTCCCAGATTCACAATTTTAAAAAGGAAAGTCACTTTGGTCTCATAAACTTATGACAAATAAACAAGCAGAGAATCATCAAATCAAATGACTTCTCACTCATTATCATGAAAACGGTCTACAGCAACGACATAATGGGCCAATAAAGACATAAATTGTACATACTTAGTTTTTAAGTTGTTAATCACAACTTAAATCTATACAGACTTGTGACAATCCCTATGGCATTCTTCATAACTAGTGCTTAGTTTCCTCTTCCTTTCTCAAATGCTTTTTTCTTGCCCTTCCACTCATATTCAAGTTTTTTGAAACCCTCCCAATTCCTGTCTCATTTCAAAATGGGTCACTGAAACTTACTGTACTATAGGTTTTAGAGAGACAAGGACAATCTCTTTTTGTGCTTTATATCCTTTATCCAGAGAGTGAGTACTTAACATTTGTTGAATACACAAATATCACTTGCTGATAATGAGCAATGATCCTTAACCTTGACTTACTTCATGTCCTCACTTGTAAGTGGGACTAATGATATCATTTCTGCCTCCCTCAAGAGACATTGTGGACATCAAACTAGATGGTCATAAAATAAGACTCATGTCGTTAGGCACTGTCACTGCAGAAGTGAACAAAACCACCTTCAAACTCCATGCCTTTCTGGCATTCACATACAGTGGACAGACTCATATTAGTGCCAGGAAGTAAGTGGTGATTCAAATGACATTGTTATGGAGAAAAGAAAATGGAGGTTTGTGGAGTGGGTGTTCAACTTTCAGTAGTAACATAAATGAAGTATTTATGAAAAGATTCTCTTTTTAAGCAACAAACTGAAGGTGGATGTGAACAAACAATAAGCTTATTTTAAGAAGAATATTCCAGGAAGGAGAAAGAACAGAGGCAAAGTTACCATATGTGATCTTTCTTTGGAACTGCTAGTGATGTGTGCATGGGTACAGATTTCAAGCAGAAGAATTCAAAAGTCCAGGTTTAGATGCTCTGTAAAATGTAAATGAGTCACTTCTTCAAAAGCCTGTTTCATCTCCACCTATGAGTTCCCACCAAGAATATCAGTATCCTCCGCTGCAGAACAGGAATCAGTGAATAGTTGCAGCAACCTTTCAGGAAGGGTCTAGCAGGAAATTCCCCTTCAAACAGCATGGTTCTTTAAATGACACACATTGGCGGTGTGGCTTAGGAAATTATTTCCTATTTGTTTGCACCCAGGAAACCCCAAAGAGAATGTAGATAGTGGTCCCCAAGACAGAGAAACATGGGGAAAAAATGATCAGGTTGTGGGTATATCAATTGTATAAAGACACTAGAGGAAAGTGAACTTGGAGGTTATATTTACTGAACAACTCAATTGTTACATGTCATTCAATTACTGCCTATCGAATCTAAAATTGTCTTGACTCATGAACTTGGTGACTTGTATAGAATCCACAAACATCCACTTGAAAGTAGAGCAGTAGTTCTGATAGTGGGAAAAAAAAAAGAAAAGAAAAAAAAAAGATGATGAATAGTATGTGCTTACAGAGAAAGAACGTCACAGATGACCCAGCTGTCTATATCTGAACAATGGGTTTTAGTTTAGTAGTTTACAACCAGGGAGAGCCTCTCCCTAATGGAGGAAGGACCATCAATGGAGGTTTACAAGGACAGTAGAAAGCTGCAAATGGTAAAACCCAGAATGAGGATTTACAATCGCTAATTAGCGATTGCAATGTACAGGGTCCAGTGCAAAATCACAGTGTAATTGATCATTGTTAAAAAAGTATTAAGCATTCCAAAATGGTGACAGCAGAGCATAAAACATTTCTAAATAGGTTTCTGAAGAAGGTAGAGGTCAACTGCACAAGTCTCTGACCAATGAAGCTCAGTATTCCTGGAACACAGAGACTAACAGAATGGATGATGGGGGATAGAAGGTGATTACCCTCACCTCCGTGAACAGAAGAAGGAGTAAGGAAAATTAAATTAAAAACTCAGCAAGAATGCAGCCTTAGTGAGAATGTGATAAACGCAACAGGGCTCAATGACCCAGCTGTGTCCATGATATTTGTAGCCCAATCAATTATAAGAGAATGACAAAAGACATTTAAAAAAATAGTATAAAGTTAAGAAATAAAACTCTTATCAAGAACTCATTGAAAAAATGGACCTTAAGCTTCTTTTCCCTCCTTTTTAAAATGTGAATCTCATGAAATATTTAATGAAACCATTGAAAATATGGATCCTCAACCAGAATTAATACACACACTCAAAATCATCCCCTACAAAACATGGATACATGATAGAGAGATAGACAGATAGAAAGGACTCCTAGATTGCCTCGCTCTAACTACAAGTATTTTTCTGTCAGAACAAGCTTAATCCCATGCCTGAAAATGTCCATGCATTTTCCTATGGAAATAGAATTTTTGTATTTTTTGTTCTTTTGCACCAGTGACAGCTCTGTTAAATATCTCCCAGGGAAATCAATGGAAATTTCAATAACCATCTTGTCAGAAAAATTTACTGAGTTCAGATAAAGAACCTGAGCACAGAAGGGATTGCATTGGGCACATTTATAGCAAACAAAGTGCAAATTGCTGTGTTTTAGATTGACACTTTCAGCAATCTCCTCGTAATAAAAATAAAAAACATAAAAACACACAGACTTACTTCTGATTGTGAAATGCAACTATTTTTTCACCTCTGATTAAGGAAGTTCACTGAAGCCTTTCTGAGCTGTAAAATGTTGCTGCATTTATGCCAGGATGTGGGAGGTAGGGCACGTCTTAAAGAGAGTCTCAGAAGGATTGAAGAATAGTAACAATGTGTGTGACATGGGGAATCACACCTGTGGGGATTAATAATGGCCCTCTGGGATCAGAAAGATAATCACATGCCTCAGTCTTATTTTCCATAATTTCAGATTTCCTATTTGCCCTAAGAGCTCTGGGGAGGGACACTAATTTTTCATTCTCAAATTATAACAAGGGTCTAAATATTCCTTTTTTTCACCCTAAAACTGTTTTCTGTTAAAATCCAGAACTCTCAGAATATCCCCTGCAGTGAGAATTGAAGTGTTGAGGAGGGTCAGTCATAAACAGCTTGTGAAACACACGTCATTGGCAGACAACTGGTGAATACGACCTAGGTGTTCACAAGATTCACGTAGGTTATTTAAATGTCTTCAGAATAACCCTAAGTGGCAGGCTCTCCATGTTGCTTTCAGATGAGGAGAGAGAAGCTCCACTAAAGGAGCATGGATGGACTAACTCCTAAGTGCCACATAGCACCTAGATGTCAGCCTAGAGTGTGATGCCCATCCTCACATACAAGGTGGACTCAGTTTCCAACTGGGAGTAGCAGCCATTCCTCAACCTGCAGTCACATTTTGTCCTTCTGTCCATCTCTGGCTGTAAATATTCCCTGAGCTTCCCCTCCAGTTAACACTTTCCTCATTCCCAGATCCAATTGCTTCAGCCGTAGGAAAGTCTCAAATAGTTGTGTTCTCCAAAGATGTTTTCTCTGCCTTCATAGAACCAAGATTTACCTCCCTCCTCCATGTGCTCTTAGTGCTCTGCCACCAACTTTGTCTAACACATTCCGTTTAATTACCTGCCAATATTTCTCTTGACACCACTACACTGCAACCCTTACAGGCAAGATCTTTGATCTCAGCAGTTTAAACAGGCCTTGGGATACGACTGTTCATCAACAGATACTTGCTGAATAACTTAAGAAGTGTGCCATGTGTATATAATTCTGTGAATCCACAGCAAGTCTTGGTTATCCTTTCCTGTAATTTCAGGTTTTACTGAGCATACTTCCTTCTCCCTCAGGAATGAAATCTGTATGGAGATGAAGTGGAATAGTGACTAATTTGTTTAGGAACCACAGGAAAGAAATCAGAATGGGGGTATTTTAAATACAGGTGAGTAGCATGTGTGGTAGAGCCTCTCCCTAAAGAATGTGGTGAAAACCTCAACAAGGGAAAGCATCCTGGCTCTGTGTGAATGAGCCACATTCCTCAGGACTCTGTACCATAGACACCCATTTAGACTGTATGTTACTAAAAATGGGAGACAAAGAACCAAAAATTGTACAAAAGGCAACCCCCTGCTGTTCTCGGACACTAACCTTTTGGGTATTAGCCCACTGAGCCTTGAAGCATGACAAATGAAACTGCTTCCTGGACAGAAAAGCCTCAGTGTCCCATCTCTCTGTGTAAGAATCCTGCAACATTTCATGGGGCCTCTCCTGCAATTTGGAGACAGTGCATTTGCAGCTCCTTTGTCAGTAGGGTGCAAAACTCAGAGCATCAGAAGAAGCAACCCCTACTGGTGGCAGTGGACCGCTCGATGGTCAGAGACTAGTCCCTTCTGCCAATCTGGGCAAGGTGCCTCGAGGCACAGTGGAACCCAGTGAGGCCCAGGAACCAGCTCAGGGAGAGCCGCCCATCAGACTGGTAAGAACCCAGTTTCATTTTGGTAGATCTGCACCTACGAGACTTAAGCAGAGCCTGATCACCTCCCAGAGTTGCCTTCCAGTAGTTCCATAAGAAATAAAACAGCTACTGCAAGGCGCTGGGTGCTGGCTCTGGGTTGGGTCCCTTGTGTGACTGTGTGAATGAGATGGACAGCACAAAGGATCTGACTGAACCAATGGGCTGCAGCGAGGGTTGAGTCCTAATCGACAGTTCCACTTTTACCTCATATGGGTTAGGGCAGCATCAGGCATCTTTGGGGTTGATCTGGTCAGTGCTTGATACTGAACCTACCAGTGCTAAGAGGCACCTGAAATATCTCTGTGAGGAGAGGCTGGAAATGAATGAAGGAACTTTGTGTCCTCACCAAATTAGTCCCTCCCTTCACCTTTTTCCTCTCATGCATGGATGTTGTCCATTAGGGGGTGGAAATGGGTGAAAAGCAGAATAAACCTACACCCCTAAAGCATATGTTGAGGAATTTCAGAAAGGGATGTTTGTTCAGGAGATTATGGTGTGAACTTAACTTCTGCAAAATTCTCAATATTCTGGGAAATTGATTGACCTTCTTTCATAGTGGGCTGTCAATTCAAGGGCTCATTTGACAAGGACCTAGTTGGCTTAGTGTTCCAGGTCGTTGTGGAAGATCTAGGCCACCCCAACCAATTTCCTTACATTGACCATTGGTAAGACCTCGTTCTATCCTGGCTGCCTTGGATACAAGACTGTGTTGAAGAAAACTGTAAAGTTATGATGGTATGTGTGATGGCTTCCACCAAATGCCAGCTAAGCACTGCAAAATCCATACTGTCAGGAGAGCTTAAGGTGACCCCACCACTTTGTGTCCCATTGTGCTCCTCATTGCCACCTGTGTCTCTGGCTGCCCCAGCTCCTGAAACCCTACCATAGCTTTCTCCTAGTCTGGAGGCCTTGCCACCTATACTACCACCAGCCTCCCTGGATGTGAATGGCTTGCCAGTCCTAACCCCATACACAACTCCCATAAGGCAACTAGAAGATCAGACCTACTGAAATAGTCCCTCCCTGCAGCAATACCAGGGAGCCACTGAGAGAAACTAGCTGACCAATCTATTATGATCAGATCCCAGGAGGCCACTTGTTTTTGTGTACCAACCCTTTACCACTATGGATCTCCTAAATTGGAAACACCATACTCCCTCTTATAGAGAAAAGCCCCAGGCTATGATTGAACTAATGCATTTCATAATTCAAACCTATAAACCAATCTGGACAGACTGCTGCCAACTCTGTCTCACACTCACGGACACAGAAGAGCATCTCAGAATGACTCACGCAGCCCTAAAATGGCTAGAGAAGAATGCCCTGGCTGGGACGCTAGGCACCCAGGCTTATGCTCGGGCTTACTTCCTTCCCTGGGGAGGACCCCAAATGGAACCCAAATGACTCAAGCATAGATGGAGAGCTCACAAGGATCGAATAGTAGAAATTGTCCTTCTAAATGGCATGAAGAAGGTGTCAGGGGAAAACCATAAATATGAACAAAACATCCGAAGTGCTTCAGGGACCCGAGGAGAACCTGAGCCAATTCAATGAAAGGCTATGTGAGGCATTTTGTCTCTACATCTTTTTTGATCCAAAGGTGAGTAGTGGATGCCCACTGGTCAGGCCAAAGGTGACATCTAGCACAAGCTGCAAAAGCTAGAGGGTTTCACTGGTGTGAATGGAAGTCAATTGCTAGAAGTAGCAACTAAGATGCTTGCCAACCATGACCAAATTGGTGCCAAGGAAAGGACACTGGAAGAGGCAGAAAAGGCAGATTTGTTAGATGTTGCCTTTGCAGAATATTTAGAACGCTCCAGGAAAGGTGGCCTGCAGGGGCAAGGCCAGGACCAAAAAGGGAAACAGCATCTTCATCAGAACCAAAGGTAGGACAGAATGAGTGTGTTCACTGTTGTCAGGAAGGCTCCTAGAAAATGAGTGTCCCCAGCAGCTTATGTAATTTTCATCAGAGCTTCAAACAAAAAGAAAGAGGTTATGTGGTCCAAGGCCTCCTAGAGCAACATGGCCTGATGGGCCCCCAAGGATGATTTTGTGGGGCTAACCAACATAGAGGACTAAGAGAACCTGAAAAGACTGGGCTTTAAGTTGTTAGGCCCCAGAGTTTAAGATCTGAATGATTGTGGGAGCTGACTCATCGACTTCATGGCAGAGACTGGAGTGAAACATTGTGATAATCCAACCCATGGGCCATGTTTCACAGAGACAAACCACCATTTTGGGGGCCAAGGGAAATTGGATATGCTTCCCTTCCTCCTTCCCCTGCAATGCAATTTAGGCGGTCATGACCTCATCCATTAATTCCTGTACCTCCTCCTCTTCCCCTTGGTTTTTATGGGCTGGGACCTGGTGGAAAAGCCGCAGGTCCAGATAACTTTCAACTCTCACGGACAAGCTGCCCTGACCCTACAAACACAGAAGCAAAGATAATGAATCTCATAATTTCCCAATGGGATGAATCGTTCCTCTTAAGTCTCATGAAGGAACCACAAAAGGGTCCTGAGCTGCCCTTCAGAGTACCAGGGCTGTGGGTTCTGGACGACTCACCAGGACTTGTTGGAAGTCACATCGGCCTTGCTGGATGACACAGTCACAGTAAGGAAATGACAGATGTTTGCACAGCTCCTGCCATGAAAGGCGAAACTGGCATCTCCTTCTGCTACTACTGCTCATGTGAAATTAAGCCTGTTGCTATTAATTAGGCCCTACAGTGTTCCAAATCAGGCCGATATTCCCCACACAGTTACCCTATAAGAAAAAGCATATTCCTGTCCCTGCATAAGGGATTTTAGATCAAAACGCTGCAGATGTTTGTCAAAAGGCTCTTCAAATGAATCTTGCAGACCCAAAACATAAGGAAGGCTAAGAACACAAGAGTTACAATTAACTCTGGCCCGGAGAAGAAGAGCCTAGCTCTGAGATAAGAAACAGACAAGGACCAGACATAAGTTGCTGCATATACCTTTGCTAATTGGAGTCACAAATACCCTTCCTTGTACTGACTTCAGTTATGAGGATGGATAAAAAATTAGAAACCCAGGTGCAAGGTTAACACACATAGGGCCCCCTTATGCTTACTTACATCAAACAAAAGGCTTTCTCTAGCAACTTGTTAACAAACATTCTTTCTCTTGTGGTTAATGAGCTAGATAAAATACTCCCAGCCTATCTATATACAATTTAACCTATGTTTTAATTTTAGCATTACTAACTTAAATAATATGTATATTATCCTGTTTTTTACTAAAAACATCCTTTTATTCTCTTGGTTGTAAAATTTACTTATCCTTACTGTAAGTACATTACATGACTCGGTTATATCTTGTTAATTAAAAACAGAGTCATAATTATCAGCCAAAAACCAACCCATACAAAATAAGATAGGTTTGTTACTTTCTTAATCTTGAGGACTGATGCCAAGAATAAATTGGGATGGTTCTACAAAAATACTTCTGTAAAACTTGTTTCTGTACACCTTTGATGATTAAAGAACCTTATCACTAAGAGTTAGAAACTGTAAACAAATTCTATTTTATGATGTCATGTTATTGCTTAATCAATAAAAAAGACACCAAAGCAGACTGAACAGAGATGCCCGCCTGATGACCAAGAAAGAAACTTGTGACTCTCTCATTACTCTCTTGCACCAACACCGTCTCTCCTCCAGGGGATCCTGGACTTGTTGGAGTTGGACTCCGGCAAGGACTGGCCTGTAACATACCTGCAGGAATTGTAGAACTAAAACCATGGTCAGAGTACATTCACCCAAAACATATTTCATTCCTCATAAGGCACAGGTGAGGATACAGAAGCACCTGGAGAGACTTCTAGAATATGGGATCTTCCAACCCAGTGAGACATCTTGGAACACACCTCTCCTACCACTCCAGGAGCCATGTACCAATGACTAGAAGCTGGTTCAAGACCTGCGTGAAGTAAACCGGGCCACCATCACCCTCCACCCAGTTGTCCCAAACCCATACACTCTCTTGAGCCTTATTCCAGCCAAAGCTGCTTTTTAACATGCCTAGACCTCAAGGATGTCTTCTTCTGCCCCTGCCTGGCCCCCCAGACTCAACCACTCTTCATCTTCCAGTGGGAGAATCCTGAAAATAGTGGCAAGGGCCAATTGACTTGGACTAGATTTCCTCGGAGCCTCAAAAGCTCCCCAAATATTTTCGGCACTGCATTAACCTCAGACCTAAGAACCATCCCAGTGGATCTACATGACTGTGTCTTCCTTCAGTATGTGGATGACTTACTGCTGGCTGGAGGATCTTGGGAGGATTGCATGAAAAGAAGTCATTAGCTCCTTACCCTCCTTATGGGAAACTGGTTATAAGATCTCTAGGACAAAGGCCAAAATCAGTCAAAAGAAAGTCAAGGATCTTGGCTTTCACCTCTCCCAGGGGCAGCACCAACTCTGCCCAGAGAGAAAACAGGCCACTTGTTCGATCTGGTCCATTTGACCCGAAGTCTCCTTCAGGAGTTTCTTGGGGCCACAGGTTTCTTTAGAATCTGGATACCTAACTTTTCTGTCTTGGCAGAACCCCTTTATGAGGCCACAAATGAATAGAAGCAGAAAGGATATTTGCATATCAACATCAAAAAAAGAATTAGTATCCAAATATATATAAAGAGCTGATGAAACTCAACACCCCCCCAAAAATAAAGAATCTAGTGAAGAAATGGACAAAATACATTAACAGATACTTTTCCAAAGAAGACATCCAGATGGCTGAAAGACACATAAATATGTGCTCATCATCACTCATCATCAGGAAAATACAAATCAAAACCACAATGAGATACCTTTTCACACCTGTCAGGATGCTAAAATTAACAACTCAGGTAATGACAGATGCTGGCAAGTATGCAGAAAAATGGGAACCCTTTTGCCCTGATGGTGGGAATGCAAACTGGTACAGCCACTCTGGAAAACAGAATGGAAGATTCTCAAAAAATTAAAAATAGAACTACACTATTACCCAGCAATTGCACTATTAGGTATTTTTTAAAGCATATAGGTATGCTCTTCTGAAGGGGCATGTGAACCCCAACATTTATAGCACTGCTATCCACAGTAGCTAAAGTATGGAAATAGCCCAACTTTCCATTGACGGATGAAAGGTTAAAGAAGAGGAATATATATATATATATATATATATATATATATATATATATACATACATACATAAAATGGAGTATTACCCAGCAGTCAAAAAGAATGAAGTCTTGCCATTCACAACTATGTGAATGGAAATAGAGTGTATTATGCTAAGTGAGGTGAGTCAGTCAGAGAAAGACAAATATCATATGACTTCACTCATATGTGGAATTTAAGATACAAAACAGATGAACATAAGAGAAGGGAAGCAAAAATCATATAAAAACAGGGAGAGGAACAAAACATAATGGACTCTTAAATATAAAGAACAATCTGAGGGTTGCTGGAAGGGCTGTGGGTGGGGACATGGGCCAAATGGGCAAGGGGCATTAAGAAGAACACTTTTCAAGATGAGAACTGGGTGTTATAAAGAGGGGATGAATTATGGATTTTACTCTTGAATTCATTATTGTTCTAGATACGGATATGGATGCAAATTAAACAAAAAATGAATTATTAAAAACATAGATAAATCTAAGGACCTGAGCTAAAAGAATCTTTATCTTGTTCATTAATGTAAACAATAAGAACACAGAAATGTTCGATGCCATACCAAGTGAGAATTTTTAGTTAGAACCTCAAATTTAATGTGTTTACAAATCACCTATGATTTGATTAAAACACAGATTTGGATATGGCAAATCTATGGAGCCGAATGTGGTGCTACTACATCTCTAGAAAGTACAAGGTTATGCTGCTGCTGCTGGTCCAGGGACCACATGTTCAGGTGCAAGAATGTAGATTAATAAGTGAAGCTCATTTTTTCCCCACCTGAGATTTCATTCCAGATATGTGGGACGTATTCATAGAAATATCAATATACATCATCAGAATGCAAAGATATTGAATCTAAGTTTTAGTTCTGATTTAGTGGCATTAGAGTCAGTCCCAACCTAGTGACCTATTTCTTCTGAGGAGACTTTTCAAGGCTTGCTTGACATCTTTGTTCCGCAGACTGTATATCAATGGATTCAGCACCGGACTTACAAAGGTGTAGAAGACAGCTATGATTTTGGATTCCTCAACAGTCTTATCTGTCGGTGGTCTTACATACATGCAGAAGAGCGTCCCATAAAATAGGGTCACAGCTATCATGTGGGAGCCACAGGTGGAGATCGCCTTGCGCCTTCCTTCTGCTGATTTGATCCGGAGGATGGCATGAATAATGAAGGCATAAGACACCAGGATGATGGTAAGGGAGTTAGAGAGGTTGAAGCCAGCTGATATGAGCATAGCATGCTCTTTGATGAAAGTATCAGAGCAGGAAAGCTTAATCAGGGGCGGGTCAGCACAGTAGAAGTGGTTGATGACATTGGATCTGCAGAAGTTCAAGCGGAAGGTCAGGATGGCCTGGAGCAGCCCATCTGAGAAGCCATAGACATAAGGAAATATGGCCAGACAGATGCAGGTACGTCTGGACATTTTCATACTGTAATGCAGAGGGTTACATATGGCCACATAGCGGTCATAGGCCATTACTGCCAGCATGTAAAACTCAGTGAGGAGGAGTGCAATGAAAATGTAACATTGTGTAAAGCAGCCAACAAAGGTGATGGTCTTCTTCTCTGATAAGAAATTAGTCAACATCTGTGGGGTTGCATTTGAGGTGTAGCACAAGTCTACAAAAGCCAAATTAGTGAGGAAGAAGTACATGGGAGTGTGGAGGCGAGAGTCCAGTCTGATCAACAGAATCATGCCCAGGTTGCCCAAGAGGGTGACAAGGTAAACAGTCAGAAAGAGCACAAAGAGGAAAAGTTGGAGTTCAGGGCAGTCTGTGAGCCCCAGGAGAATGAATTCCGTTATTGCGCTGTCATTGGTAATGGACATTTTCTGAGCCTGGATCTGCATTGCAAACAATGGAAATAAAGGAGACAGGAAGGCACAAACTATATGTCTGACTATCAAAATGATTTTTCTCAAAACTTCCTCCATACGTCATTCAAAATTAATATTACCATAAACATAACTTTACATATACTAAGCCATTATCTGTCTTTGTATTGAATTACTATTTCATTTTTCTCTGTATACCTACAGTTACAACATTAGCTATTCCTATAGATAACTATACTTAATACTTTTTCCATGTATGTAACTGAACTACATATCCCCTTTCTCCTTGTAATATTTTCCCCTCAAACTTATCCTATAAGGTGCAGTATGTTCTATGCATCCAAAACACCACACATCCCTCTAATTCACTCTACCACATTCTATTGCCTTTCTGTATCTAATTTCCACTCATACATTCCTCCCTCAGGAGCAGTTATAAAGTAGAGCTCATTAATGAGCTGTGACTACTTAGCACATATTTATAGATGGAATTTTAGGAAAGAAAAGAAAAAAAGTGTAAACATGAAAAATGGACTCCTTACACATGTCTTACTCATCTCTGTATCCCAATGGAGATTGTTGTGATGTCACATCCTCAGGAGAATTAAGAACTTTTTGAATTTCAGTGAGCAAAGCATTTGCTTGGAAGGCTTCTTAATCAAGAAGAGTCACAGGAAGTTTGTGTAAGGTACTCTCATGTGGATATAGGGATCTTCCTATGTAACAATTATGCAGGAGATTGTAATGCACATGATCCCAGATTCACAATTTTAAAAAGTCACTATGGTTTCATAAACTTATGAGAAATAAACGAGTGGAGAATCATCAAATCAAATGACTTCTCACTCATTATTTTCAGAATGGTCTACAGCAATGACATAATGTGCCAATAAAGAGCTTGTGCATACTTAGTATTTAAGTTGTTAATCATAACTCTATCTATCCAGAGTTGTGACAAATCCCTATGGCTTTCTTCCTCTCCTTTACATCATAACTAGTGCTTAGTTTCCTCTTCCTTTCTCAAATGTTTCTTTCTTGCCCTTCCTCTCATATTCAAGTGTTTTTGAAACCTGCCTAATTCTTGTCTCATTTCAAAATGGGTCACTGAAACTTACTGTACTATAGGTTTTAGAGAGACAAGGACAATCTCGTTTTGTGCTTTATCTCCTTTATCCAGAGAGTGAGTACTTAACATTTGTTGAATACACAAATATCACTTGCTGATAATGAGCAATGATCCTTAACCTTGACTTACTTCATGTCCTCAATTGTAAGTGGGACTAATGATATCATTTATGCCTCCCTCAAAAGACATTGTGGACATCAAACTAGATGGTCATAAAATAAGACTCATGTCATTAGGCACTGTCACTGCGGAAGTGAACAAAACCACCTTCACACTTCATGCCTTTCTGGCATTCACGTACAGTGGACAGACACATATTACTGCCAGGAAGTAAGTGGTGATTCAAATGGCATTGTTATGGAGAACAGAAAATGGAGTTTTGTGGAGTGGGTGTTCAACTTTCCAGTAGTAACATCAGTGAAGTACTTATGAAAAGATGATCTTTGTAAGCAAAACACTGAAGGAGGATGTGAACAAGCAATAAGCTTATTTTAAGAAGGATATTCTAGGAAGGAGAAAGAACAGAGGCAAAGTTACCATATGTGATCTTTCTTTGGAACTGCTAGTGATGTGTGCCTGTATACAGATTTCAAGCAGAAGAATTCAAAAGTCCAGGTTTAGATGTTCTGTAAAATGTAAATGAGTCACTTCTTCAAAAGCCTGTTTCATCTCCACCTATGAGTTCCCACCAAGAATATCAATACCCTCTGCTGCAGAACAGGAGTCAGTGAATAGTTGCAGCATCATATTCAGGAAGTGTCTTGCAGGAAATTCCCCTTGAAACAGCATATTTCTTTAAATGACACAAATCAGCAGGGTGGCTTAGGAGACAATTTCATATTTGTTTGCACCCAGGAAACCCCAGAGAGAATGTAGATAGTTGTCCCCAAGACAGAGAAAAATGGGGGAAAAAAAGGATCAGGTTGTGGGCATTTCCGATTTTCAGATTTATAAAGATACTAGAGGAAATTGAACTTGGGGGTTATATTTACCAAACATCTTAATTGTTGCATCATTTAATTACTGCCTATTGAATCTGAAAATGTCTTGACTCATGATCTGGGTCACTTGTGTGGGAATCAGAAATATCCACTTGAAAGTAGGGCAATAGTTCCGATAAGTGGGGGATGTAAAACAAAACAAAACAAAACAAAAGGTGACAAATAGCATGTGCTTACATAGAAAGAACATCACAATGACCCAGCTGCCTGTATCAGCCCCAAGCCAAAGGTGAGCATTCTGAACAATGGGTCGTTGGTTTAGTAGCTTACAACCAGGGAGAGCCAACCCTAATGGAGGAAGGACCAGCAAAGGAGGCTTACAAGGACAGTAGAAAGCTGCAAATGGTAAAACCCAGAATGAGGATTAACTACACAATCTACAGGGTCCAATGCAAAATCAGTATGTAATTGATCAGTGTTCAAAAATTATTAAGCATTTCAAGATGGTGACAGCAGAGCATAAAACCTTTCTAAATAGGCTTCTGAAACAGGTTGGGGTCAACTGCACAAGTTGCTGGCCAATGAAGCTCAATATTCCCGGAATACAGAGACTAACAGAACGGATGATGGGGGATAGAAGGTGATCATCCTCACCTCTGTGAACAGAGATGAAAAAGAAGGAGTAAGTGAAGAAAAATTCAAAATCCAGATAGAATTCAGCCCTCTGAGAAAGTGCTAGAGGGCAACAGAGCTCAATGGCCTAGCTGTACAGGAAATTTGTAGCCCAATCAATTATAAGTGAATGACAAAAGACATTTTTTCTAAAAACAAATGATCAAAAGTTAAGAAATAAAACTCTTATCAAGAATTCATTGAAATAATGGATCTTAAGCTTCTTTTTCCTCCTTTTAAAAATGTGAATCTCATGAAATATTTAATGAAACCATTGAAACTACAGATCCTCAACCAGGATTAACACACAAACTCAAAATCTTCACCTACAAAAATAGATCGATCATAGAGTGTGTGTGTGTGTGTGTGTGTGTGTGTGTGTGTGTGTGAGAGAGAGAGAGAGAGAGAGAGAGAGAGAGAGAGAGAGAGAGATGTAAAGGACTCATATATTGCCTTATTCTAACTACAAGAATTTTTCTGTTATAGTGAACTTAATCCCATGCCAGAAAATGTCCTTGCATTTTTCTATGGAAATAGAACTTTTACCTTTTTTTGCTCTTTTGCACCAGTGGCAGCTCTGTTAAATATCACCCAGGGAGTTCAATGGAAATTTCAATAAGCCTCTTGTCAGAAAAAGGTTGCTCAATTCAATGACAGGACATGAGCACAGAAGGGATTGCATTGGGGATATTTCTAGCAAACAAGGTGTAAATTTCTTTGTCATAGTTTGACACTTTCAGCAATCTCCTCCTGACATAAAATAAAAAACACAAAAACACAAAGACTTACTTCTGATTGTGAAATGCAATTATTTTTCACCTCTGATTGAGGAAGTTTACTGAGGCCTTTCTGAACTGTAAAAAGTCACTATATTTATACCAGAATGTGGGAGGTAGGGGCAGGTCTTAATGCAAGTCTCAGAAGGATTGAAGAATAGCAGCAATGTGTGTTATGTGAGGAATCACACCTGTGAGGATTAATCAGGACCTCTGGGATCAGAAAGATAATCATATACTCAGCCTTATTTTCCATAATTTCAGATTTCCTATTTGCCCTAGAAGCTCTGGGGAGGAACACTAACTTTTCATTCTCAAATCTTAGCAAAAGTCTTATTATTTATTATTTTTCTTTACCCTAAACTGTTTCCTCTGTTAAAATCCAGAACTCTCAGAATTTCCTTCTGATGATTATTGAAGGTTAAAGGAGGGTCAGTCATAAGCAGCACTGTGAAAAACACAAGTCATTGGCAACAATTGGTGAAATTGCCCTAGGTGTTCACGAGATTCATGTAAGTAATTAAAATGTTTTCAGAATAACCCTAAGTGGAAGGGGACCTATCCTTAACTTCCAGATGAAGATAGAAGCTCCACTAATGGAGCATGGATGGACACCTCCCCTAGAGCCATATAGCTACTAAGTGGCAGGGGAGAGTTTGATGCCCATCCTCACATACAAGGTGGACTCTGTTTTCATCATGTAAGTAGCTGCCATTCCTCAACCTGCAGTCACACTTTGTCTTTCTGTCCATCTCTGGCTATAAATATTCCCTGAGCTTCCCCTCCAGTTAAAACCTTCCTCATTCCCAGATCCAAGTTGCTTCTGGCAGTAGGAAAGGCGCATATAGATGCGTTCTCCAAAGATGTTTTCTCTGACTTCATAGAACCAAGATTTACTTCCCTCCTCCATGTGCTCTTAGTGCTCTGCCACCATCCTGGTCTAACACATTCCGTTTAATTACCTACCAATATTTCTCTTGACACCACTACACTGCAACCCTTACAGGCAAGATCTTTGATCTCAGCTGTTTACACAGGCCTTGGGATATGACTATTCATCAACAGATACCTGCTGAATAACTTAAGAAGTGTGCCATGTGTACTTATTTCTGTGAATCCACAACAAGATTTGGTTATCCTTTCCTGTAATTTCAGGTTTTACTGAGCATACTTCCTTACCCCTCAGGAATGAAATCTGTAAGGAGATGAAGTGGAATAGTGACTAATTTATTTAAGAATCACAGGAAAGAAATCAGAATGGGGGTAAATTAAATACAGGTGAGTAGCATGTGTGGTAGAGCCTCTCCCTAAAGAATGTGGTGAAAACCTCAACAAGGGAAAGCATCCTGGCTCTGTGTGAATGAGCCACATTCCTCAGAACTCTGTACCATAGACACCCATTTAGACTGTATGTTACTATAAATGGGAGACAAAGAACCAAAAATTGTACAAAAGGCAACCCCCCATTGTTCTTTGGCTTCATCCTTTTTGGTATTAGCCCACTGATCCCTGAAGCATGACAACTGAAACTGCTTCCTGGACAGAAAAGCCTCAGTGTCCCATCTCTCTGTGTAAGAATCCTGAAACATTTCATGGGGCCTCACCTGCAATTCGGAGACAGTGCATTCGCAGGTCTTTTGTCAAAACTCAGAGCACCAGAAGAAGCAACCTCTACTGGTGGCAGTGGACCACTCAAGGGTCAAATACTAGCCCCTCCTGGCGAGTTGAGCAAGAACCCTGGGTGCACAGTGGAACCGAGTCAGGCCCAGGAACCAGCTCAGGGAGAGCCGCCCATCAGACTGGTAAGAACCCAGTTTCATTTTGGTAGATCTGCACCTATGAGACAGAAGCAGAGCCTGATCACCTCCCAGAGTTGCCTCCCAGTAGTTCCATAAGAAATGAAACAGCACTGGGTGCTGGGGTGTGGGTTGGGTCCCTTGTGTGAGTGTGTGAATGAGATGGACAGCACAAAGGATCTGACTGAACCAATGGGCTGCAGCGAGGGTTGAGTCCTGATCTACAGTTCCACTCATGTGGGTTAGGGCAGCATCAGACATCCTTGGGGTCTGATCTGGGTCAGAGCTTGATACTTAACCTGCCAGTGCTAAAAGGCACCTGAAATATCTCTGTGAAGAGAGAGACTGGAAATGAATGAAGCGACTTTGTGTCCTCACCAAATTAGTCCCTCCCTTCACCTTTTTCCTCTCATGCATGGATGTTGTCCATTAGGGGGTGGAAATGGGTGAAAAGCAGAATAAACCTACACCCCTAAAGCATATGTTGAGGAATTTCAGAAAGGGATGTTTGTTCAGGAGATTATGGTGTGAACTTAACCCCTGCAAAATTCCAAATATTCTGGGAAATTGATTGGCCATCTTTCATAGTGGGCTGTCAATTCAAGGACTCACTTGACAAGGACCTAGTTGGCTTAGTGTTCCAGGTCGTTGTGGAAGATCTAGGCCACCCCAACCAATTTCCTTACATTGACTGTTGGTAAGACCTAGTTCTATCCTGGCTGCCTTGGACACAAGACTGGGTTGAAGAAAACTGTAAAGTTATGATGGTATGTGTGATGGCTTCCACCAAATGCCAGCCAAGAACTGAACAACCCATACTGTCAGGAGAGCCTAAGGGGACCCCACTACTCTTATGTCCTACTGTACCGCTTGTTGCCACATGGACCTCTGGCTGCCCCACCTGCCATAACCCTACCAGAGTCTGTACCTAGATCAAAGGCCTCACCATGTCTAGTACCATGTGCATCACTGCATGTGGACAACTCGCCAAGACCACCAGTCCTAACCCCATATTCCCCTCCTAGAAGATCAGACCAGTGGAAACAATCCTTCCCTGGAACAACACTGGGGAGCCCTGTAGATATCACTGAGAGAAACTAGGGGATCCATCTATTTTGATCAGGAAGGCCAGATCCCAGGAGGCCTGATGTTTTTTATACCAAACTTTTACCACTATGGACCTCCTAAATTGAAAACACTGTACTCCCTCCTATATGGAGAAGCTCCAAGCTATGACTAAACTAATGCAGTCTATAATTCTAATCCATAAACCTACCTGGACAGACTGCTGCCATCTCCTCCTGACCCACTTCAACACAGAAGAGCGTCGGAAAATGACCCAGGCAGCCCTACAATGACTAGAGGAGATTGCCCCAGCTGGGAAGCTAGGCATCTAGGCTAATACCTGGGCTCCCTTCCCTGGGGAGGACCCCAAATGGGACTCAAATGACTCAAGCATAGATGTAGGGCTCGCAAGGACTGAATGGTAGCAAGTGTTCTTCTAAATGGCATGAAGAAGAAATTGGAAGAGGCCATAAATATGAGTAAAACATCAGAAGGGCTCCAGGCACTCAAGGAGAGCCTGAACCATTTCTATGAGAAACTATGTCAGGCATTTGTCTCTACATTGCTTTTGATCCAGAGGTGCCTGTTAAACCAGGGAGAGTCAATGCAACTTTCATAGGTCAGGCAAAGGGGACAGCCAGCACAAGCTGCAAAAGCTAGAGGGCTTTCACTGGCATGAATGCCAATCAATTGTTGGAATTAGCAACTAAGATGTTTTCCAATGGTGACCAGCTTGGTGCAAGGGAAAAACACTGGAAAATAAAAAAAAAAAAATTAAAAAAAATTTTAAAAAGGCAGATTTGTTAGCTGCTACCTTCATGGACAGTTGGAATACTCCTGTAAGGGTGACCCCCAGGGATGAGGCCAGGGCCAAAAAAGGGGAAGAGCGGGGAGGATCTTTTTGCCCAGGATCAAAGCTAGGACAGAACGGTGTGTTCACTGTTGTCAAAAGGCCCCTGGAAATTGAGTGCTCCCTGCAGCTGGGTAATTCTCAATAGGGCCTCAATCAGAAAGAAAGAAACCATATGGTCCAAGGCCAGTATCCAACATCATCACGGCCTCATGGACACGAAGATGATTTTATGGGGCTAACCAACATAGAGGACTATGGGGAGGACCTGGACAGAAGGGGCTTCATTTTGTTGGGCTCCAGAGCTTATGGTCTGAATGAATGTGGGGGGCTGACCCATTGACTTCATGGTAGATACTGGGGTGAAACATTGTGATGATCCAATCCATGTGCCACATTTCACAGAGACAAACCACCAATGTGGGGGCCATGGGGAATCAGATATGCCATCCTTTCCTGCTGTCTCTACAATGTAATTTAGGCAGTCATGAACTCATCCATATATTCCTGTACCTCCCCCTCTACCCCATGGCTTTAATGAGCTCAGACCTGTTGGAAAAGCTTCAGGCTCAGGTAACTTTCAACTCCCACAGACAAGCTGCCCTGATCCTACAAAGCCAGAAGTAAAGATTATGACTCTCACAATTCCCCAAGGGCATGAATGGTTCCTCTTCAGTCTCATGAAGGAACCACAAAAGGATCCTGAGCTGCCCTCAGAGTTCCGGGGCTGTGGACACTGGACAACCCACCAGGACTGGCCTGGAATTGTAGCACTAAAGCCAAGGGAAGAGCACATTCACCAAAAACACCATTTCACCCCTCTTAAGACACAGATGAGGATACCGAAGCACCTGGAGAGACTTCTAAAATATGGGATCCTGCGACTCTGTCACTCATCTTGGAACACACCTGTCCTACCACTCCAAGAGCCAGGCACCAAGGATTATTAGCTGGTTCAATACCTGTGTGCAATAAACCAGGTCACCATCACCCTGTACCTGGTGGTCCCAAACCCATACACTCTCTTGGGCCTTATGCTCCCCAAAGTTGTCTTTTTCACATGCCTAGACCTCTTTGATGCCTTCTTCTGCCTCTGCCTGGCCCTGCAGACTCAACCACTCTTCACCTTCCAGTGGGAGAATCCTGAAAATGGTGGCAAGGGCCAGTTGACTTAAACTAGATTTCCTCAGGGGCTCAAAAGCTCCCCAACTAGTTTTGGTACTACATTAACCTTAGACCTAAGAACCATCCCAGTGGATGAACAAGGCTGTGCCTTGCTTCAGTATGTGGATGACTTATTGCTGATTGGAGGCTCTTGGGAGGATTGCATTAAAGGAACTCGGTATCTCCTTATCCTCCTATGGGAAACTGGCTATAAGATCTAAAGGGCAAAAGCCCAAATCTGTCAAAGAAAGTCAAGGACCTTGTCTTTCACCTCTCCCAGGGGCAGTGCCAACTCATTTGGAGAGAAAAGAGGCCTTTTGTTCAATCTGGCCCTTTAGGGCCAGTTAGGTTCAGGAGTTTCTCAGGTCCAGCTATCTGTGGAATCTGGATATCTAACTTTTCCACCTTGGCAGAATCCTGTTATGAGACCACAAGTGGATAAAAGCAGAAAAGTATTTGCAAATCACATATCAGATAAAGAGTTAGTATGCAAAAATCCATAAAGTGCTTATAAACCTTAACACCCCCAAAAAACAAAGAGTCCAGTGAAGAAATGGGCAAAAGACATTAATAGACACTTTTCTAAAGAAGACATCCAGATGGCTGAAAGACACATGAAAATGTGCTAATCATCACTCATCATCAGGGAAATACAAATCAAAAGAACAATGAGATACCTTTTCACACCTGTCAGGATACTAAAATTAACAACTCAAGCAATGACAGATGCTGGCAAGTATGCAGAAAGATGGGAACCCTTTTGCCCTGATGGTGGGAATGCAAATTGGTGCAGTCACTCTGGAAAACAGAATGGAAGATTCTCAAAAATTAAAAATAGAACTACACTATTACCCAGCAATTGGACTATTAGGTATTTGTCAAAAGCATATAGGCATGCTCTTTTGAAGGGGCACATGCACCCGCAACATTTATAGCACTGCTATCCACAGTAGTTTAAGTATGGAAATAGCCCAAATTTCCATTGACAGATGAAAGAATAAGGAAGATGTGTGTGTGTGCACACACACACACACAATAGAGTATTACTCAACAATAAAAAATAATGAAATCTTGCCATTCACAATCATATGAATGGAACTAGAGTGTATTAGGCTAAGTGAGATTAGTCAGAGAAAGACAGAATCGTATTACTTCACTCATATGTGTATTTAAGATACAGAACAAACGAACATAAGAGAAGGGAAGTAAAAGTAATATAAAAAAAGGGAGAGGAACAAAACATAATAGACTTTTAAATATAAAGAAGAATCTGAGGTTTGCTAGAGGGGTGTAGATGGGGACATGGGCTAAATGGGAAAGGGGCATTAAGGAGGACATTTGTCAAGACGAGCACTGGGTGATATAAATAGGGAATGAATTACTGTATTTTACTCCTGAAATCATGATTGTACTAGATACTGTCTTGGATGCAAATTGAACAATAAATTATTTAATTTAAAATATGTATATAAGCAAGTGAGCTGAAAGTATCTTTATCTTGTTTATTGTAGTAAACAATAAGAACATAAGAAAGCTCAATGCCATACCAAGTGAGAATTTTCAATTAGAACAGTGCTCCTCAAATTTAATGTGTTTCCCAATCACTTATAATTTGATTAAAACACAGATTTGGATATAGTAGATCTACGGTGCCTAATTTGGTGCTACTACATCTCTAACAAAGTCCAAGGTGATGCTGCTGCTCCTGGTCCAGGGACCACATGTTCAGGTGCAAGAATGTAGATTAGTAAGTGAACCTTATTTTTACCCCAGACCTGAGATTTTAGCTGAGATATTTGGGACATATTCATAGAGAATATCAAAATACACCATCAGAATGCAAAAACATTGGATCTAAGTTTTAGTTCTGATTTACTGGAAATCAGAGTCAGTCCCAACCTAGTGACCTATTTCTTCTGAGGACATTTTTCAAGGCTTGCTTGACATCTTTATTCCGCAGACTGTATATCAATGGATTAAGCACCGGACTTACAAAGGTGTAGAAGACAGCTATGATTTTGGATTCCTCAACAGTCTTATCTGTTGGTGGTCTTACATACATGCAGAAGAGGGTCCCATAAAATAAGGTCACAGCCATCATGTGGGAGCCACAGGTGGAGAATGCCTTGTGCCTTCCTTCTGCTGATTTGATCCGGAGGATGGCACGAATAATGAAGGCATAAGACACCAGGATGATGGTAAGGGAGTTAGAGAGGTTGAAGCTAGCTGATATGAGCATGGCGTGCTTTTTAACAGAAGTGTCAGAGCAGGCAAGCTTAATCAGGGGCGGGTCAGCACAGTAGAAGTGGTTGATGACATTGGATCTGCAGAAGTTCAAGCGGAAGGTCAGGATGGCCTGGAGCAGCCCATCTGAGAAGCCATAGACATAAGGAAATATGGCCAGACAGATGCAGGTACGTCTGGACATTTTCATACTGTAATGCAGAGGGTTACATATGGCCACATAGCGGTCATAGGCCATTGCTGCCAGCATGTAAAACTCAGTGAGGAGGAGTGCAATGAAAATGTAACATTGTGTAAAGCAGCCAACAAAGGTGATGGTCTTCTTCTCTGATAAGAAATTAGTCAACATCTGTGGGGTTGCATTTGAGGTGTAGCACAAGTCTACAAAGGCCAAATTCGTGAGGAAGAAGTACATGGGAGTGTGGAGGCGAGAGTCCAGTCTGATCAACAGAATCATGCCCAGGTTGCCCAAGAGGGTGACCAGGTACACAACCAGAAACAACACAAAGAGGAGGAATTGGAGTTCGGGGCCGTCTGTGAGCCCCAGGAGAATGAATTCCATTATTGCACTGTCATTGGTGATAGACATTTTCTGAGCCTGGACCTGCATTGGAAACAATGGGAATAAAGCAGACAGATAGTCACAAATCATATGTCTGACTATTGAAATGATGTTTCCCAATACACCTTCCATGGGTCATTCAAAATGAATATTATCATAAACAGAATTTATACTCTAGCCATATGTCATTTGTCTTTGAATTGTTTACTATATTTCTCTGTATACCTAAAGTTACATCTATAACTATAACCATAGATAACTGTACTTAATACTTATTGTGTTATCCATGTTTACAACTGAGCTACATGTCCCCACTCCCCCTTCAATATTTTTTCCTTTCAAACTGTTCTTTCCTATAAGGCTCAGTGTACTTACGCACCAGCACACCTACATCCCTCTAATTCACTCTGTAATTCAGTCTATCACCTTTCTCTATCTTATTTCCACTCCTCATACATCCTTTCCTTTGGGACAGGGACAAAGTCCAGCTCATTATCAAACTGTGACTTCTAAGTACACATTTACCTCCTGAATTTTAGGAAGGAAAAGAAAGGAATAGTGTAAGCTTTAAAAATAGATTACTTATACATATTTTACTCATCTCTGTATCCCAACATGATGATGTCATGTCCTCAGGAGAATTAAGAACTTTTTGAACTTTAGTCTACAATTCAATGCTTGGAAGCTTCTTAGTTAAGAAAAGTCACAGAAAAATTTCTTAAATTTTTCTTAAATCCACTCTCAGGTGGATATGGGGATCTTCTTATGTAATAATTATCCATGAGATTATAATACAGATATTCCCAGATTCACAATTTTAAAAAGGACACTCTAATAAATTTATGACAAATCAATGAGTGAAGAATCATCAATTAAATGACTTCTGACTTATCATTTTGAGAACAGTCTACAGCAATGACATACTTTGCTGATAAAGAAGTAAGTTTTGAATAGTTAGTATTTACTTGTTAATCACAACTTGTGTCTATGTAGCGGGGTCACAAACTGTATGGCCTTCTGCTTCTCCTTTACATCATAATCAGTTCTTAGTTTCCTATTCCCTTCTCTCAAATGCTTTTTTCTTGCCCTTCTTCTTATATTCAATTTTTTGAAACCTGCCCAATTCTTGTCTCTTTTCAAAATGAGTCACTGAAACTTACTTTTTGTATAGATTTTAGAGATCAATGGCAATGTCTTTTTGTGCTTTAACTCCTTTATCCAGAGAGTAAGTGCTTAACACTTTTTGAGGACACTTATATCACTTGCTGATAACGAGCAATGATCCATAACTGTGTGTTACTTCATGTCTTCATTTGTAAGTGGGAATAATGATATCTTTTCTGCCTCCCTCAAGAGACATTGTGGACATCAAACTAGATGGTCATAAAATAAATATCATGTGATTAGGCACTGCCAGTGCAAAAGGGATCAAAACCACCTTCAAAATACATGACTTTCTGGCATTCACATACAGTGGGCAGAGACACATTAGTTCCAGGAAGTAATGGTGATAGAAATGGCATTGTTGTGGAGAAAAAGAAAATGGAGTTTTGTGGAGAATGTGTTCAACTTTTAAACACAGTGAAGTACATATGAAAAGGTGACCTTTTTTACAAAGAGACTGAAGGAGAATGAGAAAAAGCAATAAGCTTATTTCAAGAAAGGAGTCAAGGAAGAAGAAAGAACAGAGGCAAAGTTACTATATGCTATCTTTCTTTGGAAATGTTAGTGATGTGTGTGTGTGTACAGATTTCAAACAGAGAGTTCAAAAGTTCAGGTTTAGATGTTTCATTAAATGTAAATGATTCACTTCTTTGAAAGCCTGTTTCATCTCAACCTGTGAGTTCTCACCAAGAATATCAATATCCAGGATGCCTGGGTGACTCAGTCAATTAAGCGTCCAACTTTACTCAGGTCATGATCTCATGGTTTGTGAGTTCGAGCCCAATCGCTCAGAGACTGGAGCCTGTATTAGATTCTGTGTCTCCCTCTCTCTCTCTCTCTGCCCCTTCCGCACTCATGCTCTGTCTCTCTCTCTCTCTCAAAAATAAGTAAACACTAAAAATAATTTTAAAAAATAATAACAATATCGTCCAGTGCAGAACAGGAGTCACTGGATAGTTGCACCATCTCTTCAGGAAGTGTCTAGCAGGAAATTGCCTTTGAAACAGTGTATTTCTTTAAATGACACACATCAGCATGGTGGGTTAGGAGATGATTTCATATTTATCTGCACCCAGAAAACCCCTGAAAGAATGTAGATAGTGGTCCCCAGGAGAGAGAAAATGAAAAAAAAATCAGGATATGGGCATTTCATTTTTATAAAAACACTAGAGGAAATTGAACTTGGGTTCATTTGCAGAAAACTTCAACTGTTGCATGGCATTTAATTACTGCCTATTGGATATGAAATGGTCTTGACTCATGATCTGGGTGACTTGTGTGGGAATCAGAAATATCCACTTGAAAGTAGAGCAGAAGTTCTGATAAGTGGGGAAAGGAAAAAAACAAAAAAGATGATGAATAGCATGCACTTACAGAGAAAGAACATCACAATGACCCAGCTGCCTGTATCAACCCCAAGCCAAAGGTGAGCATTCTGAACAATGGGTCGTTGGTTTAGTAGCTTACAACCAGGAAATCCTCTCCCTAATGGGGGAAGAATCAGCAAAAGAGGCTTACAAGGACAGAAGAAAGCTGCAAATGGTAAAACCCAGAATGAGGATTAACTACACAATCATCAGGGTCCAGTGCAAAATAAGAATGTAATTGATCATTGTTTTAAAACTATTAAGCATTTTAAGATGGTGACAGCAGAGCATAAAACCTTTCTAAATATGTTTCTGAAACAGGTTGGTCAACTATACAACCAAGTGAAGCTCGGTATTCACAGGGCAGAGACATACAAAACTGATGATGGTGTATAGAAGGTGATCACCCTCACCTTTATGAAAAGAAAAAAAAAGGATTAAGGAAGAAATCAAATAAAACCCCAGCAAGGATTCAGACTTACTGAGAATGTGCTAGAGAGCAACAGAGCTCAATGGCCTAGCTGTTTAGAGAAATTTTGTAGCCCAATCAATTATAATGAATGACAAAAGACTTTGTTTCTGGGGGAAAAATGTAAAGCAAGAAAAAACTCTTAGAAGGATTCATTGAAACAATGGTCCTTAAACTTCTTTTTCCTTCTTTTTTAAAATATAAATCTCATGAAAAATTTAATGAAACCATTGAAACTATGGACCCTCAACTAAGATGAGTGTACACTCTGATACCATGCCAAAAATTGGATAGATGATGGTGATAGATAGAGAGATGATAGATAGATAGATAGGTAGGTAGATAGATAGATAGATAATAAATGTAAAGGGTTCATGGATTGCTTCACTCTAACTACAAAACTCTTCAGTAGGGGTAAGCTTAACCTCATGGCTGAAAATGTCCATGCATTTTCCTATGACAATAGAAATTTTACCTTTTCTTGTTCTTTTGCACCAGTGACAGCTCTGTAAAATATTCTCCAGAGCAATCAATGGAAATTTCAATAAGCCTCTTGTCAGAAAAAGTAATTGAGGTTCAAACTCAGGACCTGAGCACAGAAGGGATTACATAGGCATATTTCTAGCAAACAAAGTGCAAATTGCTGCACCTTAGTTTGCCACTTTAAGCAATCTCTTACTGACTAAAAATAAAGAATGTAAAAACACGAAGACTTACTTTTAATTGTGAAATGCACCTATTTTTTCATCTCTGTTTGAGGAAGTTCGCTGAGGCTTTTCTAAGCTATAAATGTCACTGCATTTATACCAGGACGTGGGAGGTAGGGGCAGGTCTTAAAGCAAGTCTCAAAAGGATTGTAGAATAGCAGCGATGTGTGTTACATTGGGGATCATGCCTGTGGGGATTAATAGAGACAATTTGGGATCAGAAAGCTAATCATAGGACTTAGTCTTATTTTCCATAATTTCAGATTTCATATTTGCCCTAAGAGCTCTGGAGAAGACACACAAAAAGTTGCATCTTCAAATTTTGACAATGGTCTTATTTTCCATTTTTTACTTTCACACTAAAACTGTTTCCTCTCTTAAACCAGAACTGTCAGAATGTCGTGTCTGGTAAACATGGACGTCTTGGGGAAAGTCAGGCATAAGCAGCATTGTAAAACACACAGGTCATTAGCAAACGCCTTTGTGAGCACTTGCTATGTGTGGACAGCTTTCATGTAGGTAATTTTATGTCCTCAAAATAACCCGAAGGGGAAAGGATTCCATCCAGAAAAGACACAGACTCCACTAAAGGAGCACTGAGGGACGGACTCCCCCAGTGCACCTAAGTGGCAGGTAGAGTTTGATGCCCATCCTCACATACGGAGTGGACTCTGTTTTTATTTGAAAGTAGCTGCCATTCCTCAACCTGCAGTCACACTTTGTCCTTCTGTCCATCTCTGGTTGTAAATTCCCTGAGCTTCCCCTTCAGTTACCACCTTCCTCACTCCCAGCAGATCCAATGCTTCTGGCAGTAGGAAAGACTCAAATGGATGTGTTCTCCAAAGATGCTTTCTCTGCCCCTGTAGAACCAAGACTTACCTCCCTCCTCCATGTGTTCTTAGTATTCTTCCATCCTCGTAGTCTAACACATTCTGTTTAATGTATTGCCAATATCTCTTGACACTGCTACATTGCATCCTTATGGGCAAGAACTATGATCTCTGCAGATAGCAGGGGCCCTGGGATATGATCGTTGATCAACAGGTACTTGCTGAATAACTTAAGAAGTGTACAATGTGTACTTAGTTTTGTGAATCCACAGCAAGTCTTGGTTATCCCTTCCTGATAATTTCAAGTTTTATTGAGCATACTTCCTTCTCCCTCAAAAATTAAAACTGCCGGCAGATGAAGTAGAATAAGTGATGAATTTATTTAAGAAACTACAAGAAAGAAATGACAATGGGAGGCATTGAACACTTACTGTGTGCTGGGTATTAGGCCTAGCACCGTCCAAGCATTAGTTTATTTATTCCTCATACAATTCTGTAGAACATTAGCACTATTATTTTCATTATACAGATGGTAAACTGAAGCAAGGAGAGGTTAGGCAGCTTTCCCTGGTAGATGCAAATAATAAATTACGAGCCTGGCATTCAAACAGGCCATTCAATAGTCCTTGATATCATGTTGTCGATAGTTTAGCATCAAAACAAGTTCATACTATGCTAAATATTCTCCAGATTTACTGGCATTCCTTCATTCATTCACAGAGTTAACAAGCATTTAGAGGAAGCTTTGTATTTACCGCTGTACTATCAGCGTAGAGAATATAAGAGAAAGTCAAAATACATGTGTCCTTAAAGAGTTTCTGCTTCATGGTGGGAGAGATGAGACAGGAATGTGTAAAGTTTCACTGTGCAGTTTTCTTTTTTCTTCAAATTTGCACTTTTAAAATGTCTTATTTAGTGAATATGCAGTGCAATATAGGTTTCAGAAGTAGAATTCAGTGATTCATCACTTACATACAGCCCCAATGCTCATCACACAAGTGCCCCCCTTAATACTCATCACCCATTAAGCCCATCTTGTTCCCACATCCCTCCAACAACCTTCAGTTTGTTCTCTATCATAAAGACTCTCTTGTTGTTTATTTCCCTTTGTACTCCTTCTCCACATCCCATATGCTCATCTGTCTTGTTTCTTAAATTCCACATATGAGTGAAATCATACAATATTTGTCTTTCTCCAATTGACTTATTGTGCTTAGCTTTATACATTCTAGCTCCATCCACATTGTTGGAAATGGTAAGATTTCTCTCTCTCTCTCTCTCTGGCTGAATATATTGATAAATTCCTAGCCAGACTTATCAAAGAGAAAGAACTCAAATAGATAAAAATTTCCATTTAAAGAGGAAAGATCACAAATAACATCACAGAAACCGAAACAATTATAAGAGAATACTATGAAAAGCTATATGCCAAAGAAAAGGGCAGTCTGGAAGAAATGGACAAGTTTCTAGAAACACACACTGACAAAACTGAACCAAGAAGAAATAGAAAATTTGAACATACCTATAGTCAGCAAAGAAATTGCATCAGTCATCAAAAATCTCCCAATAAATAAGAACCCTGGACCAGATGGCTTCCCAGGGAACTTCTACCAGATGCTTAAAGAAAAGTTAATACTTATTCTTCTCAACCTATCTATCTATCATCTATCTCAATATAATTATAATTGTAGTCAAATGTAACAGCCCATTTTTAAATGGTTTATTATTAATTGATAATTTATTATCAATCATATATACTTCCTCATGACACCGTATAGGATAGAAGCAGGAGTACCCATGTAAAATACTCTATAATTCTTTTATTATTCCAAGAAAAGTGTGACTAAGGAAGACTTAGTTAAGTCTATGTCTAACCAAATTTTTTAAAAATTTACTAAAAATAGGAATGCCTGGGTGGCTCAGTCGGTTAAGCGTCTGGCTTCGGCTCAGGTCATGGTCTCATGGTTAGTGGGTTTGAGCCCCGCATCAGGCTCTGTGCTGACAGCCAGCTCAGAGCCTGGAGCCTGTCTTCATATTCTGTGTCTCCCTTTCTCTCTGACTCTCCGCTGCTCACACACTCTCTCTGTCTCAAAAATAAATAAAACATTTTTAAAAATTACTAAAAATAGAAAGTACAATGTATCATAATCTTAAAAAGTAGAACAAAAAAACAACCAAAAAAAGCTTAAAGAACACAATTTAATTCATGAGAGGAAAGAGGGAAAACACAGAGTAAATGTTTTCAAGGTGTAAAATACTTAGAAAATATTCCCAAATATGTATATTCATAATAAAGTATGAAATTCAGTAATTATAAGGACTCAGGGCCCGAAAGTCAAGGGGAGAAACGTACATCATAGGCATCAACTAAGTGAAAACAATAAAAAACACTGCTGAAGATCTCTGCATGTCAGGCAAAATACACTTTTAGGTTTTAATCATCAAAGTTGGGAAAGTGTACAAAAAGATAAAAAGAGATAAGACTCATTCATTAGCTGACATAAGCTAGTAAAATATGCAAAAATTACAAACAGAAATTGATAAACCCACAAGCATTCCTCTCAGATTTTATATATGAGACAGTAAAACATTTGTAGGATACTGAAAATCATAAAAAAAAATATTAACTGGATTGACCTTGATCTCATAGGACCCTTCTTTGCTCAGCTCCTATTTCTTCTGAGAGTAATTTTTGACACCATTGACTTCCAAAACTTGTATGTCTCAGGAGAAAATGCCAAAGATGAGCAGTAAAGTACCACGAAATGGATGGATGGATATGCAAATTATCCATCAGGAAATGGACCACCTGTAATGCCTGATAAGGAAAGTAACACAACACCTCATTTCTGTTGCTATTTTCCCAATGAACTCTTAGATCTGGAAATGGCAGCTTCCAATTTAGAAACTGGCCTAGTTCGGGTAAGACACAAAAGATGATCAAGACATGCAGAACTGATGACAAACTCCAAAATATATTAGACTTAGGCAAGAAAGATCTGCAATGGCAAGTATCAAAATCGGAGGGCGGACACAGGACTAAATATAGACTATAAGTACCCTATTTCTTCCTCCATCGTGTAGCCACCATCACTGGCTCAATGAAGTTGGTATCATGTTCCTTCTGAGAAAATAATGGACACAGACTCTGGAGAGAATAAGATATTTCTGTATATTCTAAAGTCTTCTGTCAAAGACCCTTCAAAAAAATACTCTAACATTTCAAGCCTCCAGATGAGAGGTAAGATTATTTTTTAAAACCAGTTTGCTTAATGAGGGAATGGACAACTTGGTCTGGTTCTTAAAAAGAGAACCTAGTAAAAGACTGATACAAATAGGAAAACTTGATACATGACAAAATTTTCACAGAAAAAGGTATAGCCTATTGAAAAATATAGAAAATTCATTCTTTTCATTACAAAATCAGAAGTAAAATCTGTTTTGCAACCTTTATAATATTAGGAAAAATTATGGCTTACATATGCAAAAGTAAAACTTGAAAGCAATGAAAGAAAATATAACAGAATATCTTTACAATAGGAAAGAATTGTTTAGAAGAAAACACACAAAGCACAGGTATGAAGAGAAGATTAACATTTGAACCACACTAAAATGAAAAACTTCTATACCACCAAATATATATCCTGTACAAAAGTGAATACAAGCTACAAACAATTTGAAGTCTTTGCATTATGTATCTTAAAAGGTTAGTATCTATTATGGAATATATAAGGAACTCTTGCAAATGTACAAAATTAAGATAAAATAACTCAGCTGGGAAGTGAACAAAGAATATAAACATACAAGCGAAGAAAAGAAAACTTTTTAATTAGCATCAAAGCACTTAAAAACACTTCATTTCACTTGTAATGACAACACGAAAGCTCAAGAAATACATTAGAATCCATTTTGCACCCATCAGTTTGGAAGACATTTTGAAAGCCTGACAGTATATAGTAATTGACAAGACTATGGAGTAAACACCAGTCTCACAAACTGTTTGTGGGAGAGCACTTGGTAGACTAATTTGGCAACATCTACTAAATGTAAAGATACTCTGTTTTTATGACCCAGAAATTAGCCTCCAGGGGGAATGTACATGGAGGAACTCTTGAACTGGTCCACACTCAAAATTTCAGAGTAAAATGCTTTGCTAGATTTTAATATTATCAAGGAACAGGAAAAATGTATTCCCTCATCAACAGTAGAATGGAAAGATAGATTGTGGCATATTTATATACTGACATAGACTATATCAATGATAGTTCATGCTTTATGAATCAGCATGGAAGAACCTAACAAGATTTAGTGAAAATAGAATAACTTGTAGAAAGATAGTGTTATTTCATTTATAACAAAGCTTTTTGAATTTTTTTTATCTTTATTAATTTTGAGAGAGAGAGAGAGAGGGTGAGTGAGGGAAGAACAGAGAGAGAGAGTGGGACACAGAATCCAAAGCAGGCTCCAGCCTCCAAGTTGTCAGCACAAACCCCTATATAGGGCTTGAACTCATGAACTGCGAGATCATGACCTGAGCTGAATTCGGACGCTCAACCTACTGAGCCACCCCGACACCCCATAACAAGTTTTAAATCTGCCAAAATAATATTATATAATTCTATGGTTACAGGAACATCAGCAAATGTTAGAACTCTGCAGAGGGGTAAGAAACATTAAATTCAAGTGAGAGTTGAGTATAAGGAATGGAGAGAGGAACAGAATCAAGTAGGGAGGGTTCAATTTGAGAATAGCTTAGTGTGTGAAATAATCGGGACCAAAAGTGGCACCTATGAAACTATAATAATGATTAGTTACACTTGCACAGAGGTCTTTACATTATTTTCTATTTTTTGGTACATGTTGGAAATAGTTCATAATAAAAAAAAGAATAAGTGAAACCAGCAAGCCAGTTTTATGATGAGAGTATGAGGGTGAATATTAATTTAAAAAACAAAAATCATCTAGGGAAACTCTTCCATTCCATCAAAAGCCTTATGAATGAGGATTTCACTGAACCAGTATTATCACTTCAGGATATTTTTTCCTGTTTTTAATACACATTTTAAAAGTTCTTTTAAATGTTTATTTATTTTTGAGAAAGAGAGAAGAAAAGGGATAAGAGAGAGGGAGAGAAAGAGGGAGCAGAGAATGCCAAGCTGGCTCCCTGCTGTGAGTCCATAGCCCAACATGGGGCTCCAGCTTAGGAACAGTGAGATACTGACCTGAACCAAAACAAAGAGTCAGGCACTTAACCCACTGAGCCACCAAGGTACCCCTAAGGATACTCTTAGAGTAATCTGAGACACCCAAAGATCTTTATTACTACATGATCTGTATAAACGCAAAAAGAAAAAAAAAGTACCTGCTATGGTTGAAAGTTTTTGAAAATCAGTTTGAAAATTCGTAAGCACTATAAAAATTGAACATGTGATCATTGACATAGTATCATTTGGTAATTCTGTTTAATTTTTTTTTGTCACTTTGTACTGGTATGAATTTATTGGTACAATCTTTGTTCTTTGTTGATTTATAGAGAAAGAGCAATGCCTCTGGTCTTGTCTTTCAGTTGCTATGCTGTATTTGTTGTTCCTCACTGAGATGACACTTTATTTTTTTTATGGTTTTTTTTAATTTATTTTTGAGACACAGAGAGAGACAGCATGAACAGGGAAGGGGCAGAGAGAGAGGGAGACACAGAATCCGAAGCAGGCTCCAGGATCTGAGCTAGCTGTCAGCGCAGACCTCGAAGCGGGGCTCGAACCCATGAACCCTGAGATCATGACCTGAGCCAAAGTCGGACACTCAACCGACTGAGCCACCCAGGCACCACTGAGGTCACACTTTAAATGCTAGCAAATATTTTAATATATTTTTCTAAATGCCATATGCAAATTATCAAAGACAATTAGTACATAATGACAGAAAGGGACTTGCTAAATTTAAATGTTCATTAGTTGGTAAAATAATAAGATATATTACATATCTGTAACCAAAGCCTCTACTTTATTTAACAAATTTCTTTTGGAAAACTTTCCTGATGGCTCGTTTAACATCTTTGTTCCGCAGGCTATAGATCAAAGGGTTTAACATAGGGCTCACAAAGATATAAAAAACTGCAACAATTTTCCCCTGTTCTACAGATGCCTCAGAGGGGGGTCTCAGGTACATGCAGAAGAGAGTCCCATAAAAGATGGTGACAGCTGTCAAGTGGGACCCACAGGTAGAAAAGGCCTTGCGCCTCCCCTCCACAGAGCGGATGCGCAGAATGGTCGTGAAGATGAAAATGTAGGAGATGAGAATGATGGCTAGTGAGCAAGTAAGGTTGGTCCCAGCCACCACGAACATGGCAGTTTCTTTGACATAAGTATCTGAGCAGACAAGGACCAGGAGAGGGGGATCTGCACAGTAAAAGTGGTTTATTTCATTGGGTCCACAGAAGGAGAGGCGAAGCATCAGGAGGGTCTGTGCCAGACCGTTTGCAAAGCCGTAAATATATGGGGTGGCAACGAGAGACAGGCAGATGCGTCTAGACATCTTGCTACCATACAACAAGGGTTTGCAGATGGCCATGTAGCGGTCATAAGCCATCACTGTCAGCATGTAATAGTCTGTGATCACCAGCGCAATGAAGAAGTGGAACTGTATAAGGCAACCAAGGAAGGAAATGGCTTTTCTCTTGGATAAGAAATGAACCAGCATCTGTGGAGCGACATTGGTGGTGTAACAGAGATCCACAAAGGAGAGGTGACTGAGGAAGAAGTACATGGGAGTGTGAAGTTTTGAATCGCTTCTGATTAACAAAATCATGCTCACGTTGCCAACTACTGTGATGAGGTAGATGAGTAGGAAAACCACAAAAAGGACAGGCTGCAGCTCGGCTCGATGTGTCAGTCCCAGGAGGATAAACTCAGTCACTGCTGTGTAGTTTGTCTGTAACATGGTGTGTGCATGGCTTCAAATGAGGACTGAAAGAAAGCAAATAGAAATGCACGTCTTGTCATATGATCTGTTACTCCCATCATGTCGTCTGATAGTTCTTCTCTGAAACATGTACGTTTCATACAATATAAAGGAATGGTCTAGTAAGCCTGCAATTGACATTTTACACATCTAAATTAGTAGAGAGCTCCTTTAATGGCAGTCATATTCTAAATGCTTTTCTTCAAGTCCCTTTGTATTGAAAAGACTTTATCCTCTCGGCAAGCTATATTACATTGGTTCACTTACGATTTCCTCAAATGTTGCTGATTTTGGACATTGCAATTCATTGTCTCTCAATATATATTTATTGAGGTATATAAATCATCATCATCTGTTTTTTGCAGGAATGATGCATATCCCTGTAGAACTAGCCTTTGTCCTCCTGCCCCGTGAACTCAAGATCTTTTCAAGCAGTTTGTTCCCTCACGCTGTAATTCCTGTCCTTTCTCTTGGTGTCTTCTCTACTCAGGTCATCCCATATCACCAAACTTTAGTGAACATGTAAGACTCAGACTAGGATCTCCTTTGCTTTGGGTATCATTGCCAAAAATCAGGGCCAAAACTTGGCTCATGAGACACAAAAGTCAATCATGTTTTTGGTATAAGAAAAGATATGTGTACAGTATATAAGTATATATATACATATATATAACTATAGTTATAAATATACCTATATGTAGTACATAAACTAGCACTAGTACTATTACATAGTTTATGTTCTTATATATAGTTTATGTACTATATATATGTAACTACATATATAACTATATATAATTTATGTTCTATAACACACACATACATATACATGTGTATGTATGTGTGCGTGTATATGTGTGTGTGTGTGTATAACACATACACATACCTATATATCAGAGATAGCAAGCGTTCATTGGGTGAGAGATTAGGAGAAACAATATGTTAAAAGACTCCCTGGTGTGGGAAGAAGAGACAATAATGAAAAAAGATTAACAAAAATATCCATGCATTATAATAATTCCATTACAACTCTACATCCTTTTAACTATCACAAAAATTAAGAAAACTTCTGTAACATAAATTCTATGTAGGTTTTTCAATAAACGTAAATGGTCTTACTGAAATAATAATCAGTAATATTACAACTGAGAGAAGACATTAAGATACCCTCAAGTGCCTCTCCCCACATTTCTGCAGGATAAAAGTACCATAAATAACATTGGGAAAACTCACACTGTTTTTCAATAATGCACACTAAGGTATGGCAATGTCATACTGCCTCTTACTAGGAGCTATGAGGCCAGGGATGGACAGAGATCACTCTGTAAAGAATTTTCTAAATGTCTTTCTCCAACACCTTGTCCATTGCATTATCCCATCCTGCACTTTTGGCCTTTGGACTTAGTGACCAGGGTAATAAATGTAAGACAAGTCACCTAAATGAATGTAATTATATTTGTTTTGTATATTTCTAAGTTCTTAAGATTAATTATAATAAAAGACAAGTACTTCATGGTGTTGGGATGGTATTCTTAATATCTATTGACACATTAATCAAGAGTCAAAATAATTATGATCTCCATTTATTTGTTACTGTGTTAGTGAGGCAATACAAACTTGATCCTTTCAGATAATTTAATTGAGTACTTTGTGACACTAACTTTTCTTTAAAGAGAGCACAACTTTCTACATGATTTGAGCAAACAAACAAAAAAAAGAAGACAGAAGTGGCTCTGGGGATACCTGGGGCTCTGTACACTTGACATTCACCCTCACCCTGAGACTGTCATGTAGATGCTTGCTGTCACTACCCAGCCACCCAAAGAGTTAGAAAGTTGTCCTCTTCTTTAGTAAGGATTATGTCTCCTTTACATGTGGCAGTGGTTCAGTTTGAAGTGGAAAAAGACTTAGAGGAAGTATTTTCATAAATGCATTTTTGTTCACTTAAAACATTAGTATAGATTATAAAGTTGAGCGTGATCAATTCTCTATGAAGGGGGTACAGAGTATTACATGACATCATGCTAATAATTATAAAATCATAGAGTAGTAATATTAACTTGGAAGGAAACAAAATGATATTTACTGCCATCCTGTTTGTTTTCTTCATAAAGCAAGAGACAGTATGCATGGGTAGTTTTGAGAAACAGCAAGCGTTAGAGATATTGCATGCATAAAATTTGGTTCTGATAACTTCCTTGTACAAAATATTTAATTCAGGTAAAACGTTTAATATGTCTGACACAAAGGAAACACTAAGTTGTAGCTACTGTTATAGTGGGTGAAAAATCCAGGTCTAGGCTAACATAAAACTCAACATCAAAGTGTGACTGTAAGGGACAAGAGTTTATCTAATCTCTAGCTAGAACCTCAGTGGCACCTGGAACAGTGCTTTCCCAAATGGAGCCAATTAATTATATACAAAATGAATGTTTTTTTCTGGTCTAGTTTCATTTCCATTTTAACAATAATTCTGTTGTACATGTATAAATACTTGTACTCCTAGTAAATCATTAGAATTGAAATCAACAATTTTGTTAATTCATTAAAAAAGAAAATTCAGCCAATAATTTGATTTTTGTTGACTAAAATATTTCTAAATATATTTTTCCAAAATATAGTTTAGGGGCGCCTGGGTGGCTCAGTCGGTTGGGCCTCCGGCTTCGGCTCAGGTCAGATCTCACGTTCCTGGGTTTGAGCGGGCTCTGTGCTGACAGCTAGCTCAGAGCCTGGAGCCTGCTTTGGGTTCTGTGTCTCCTTCTCTCTCTGCCCCTCCCTCTCATGCTCTGTCTCTCTCTGTATCAAAAATAAATAAAACATTAAAAAAATTCAAAATATAGTTTAACAACACCCAATCCTACCTGTGAAAGAAGACTAATTTTCCAAGGACAATATGGAGAGAAGCTTATACACTGTTATAGATTTATAAACTGTTTACAACGGAATTATCATACAGGCACCAAATCCCTATGGTTTAATTTTCTCTAACAGCAATTCATTCAGATTATGTACAGTCACTAACTTATTCTTTTGCAAACGCTAACCAAGTTCATTGAGGACCTGATTTTTGCCCATTCCCCCATATCAACAGGGAATCAAATCTCCTGAGAATCATAAAGCAATGGGATTCCCCATTTGTTTTCAAATATGCTTGAATGTCTTTCTATTTTTTGACTGGGGGAATAATAATTTCTCTTGTTTACAGTCCGTCAAGTAGAATGGTGCTTGGTGTACAGAGAAAGTTTTGGAGTCTGGAATGCCATTGGAAGATCAATTAACTTAAGTTGATCTTGGACTCATTATTTCCTCATTCTGAGTCTGGTGCTTTATGTAGTTACTAGGAATAATACTCCATAGCTATTATGTCCTGTGGGAATGGTACTGACACACACATAATGTAGCTGTGCTGGGGTTCTCCCTTTGTCACCCTCTCCCACCCTGACCCACACTGCCTTTTCTTCTCTACCTTCCTTTGTCCCCTGGAGTTTAACCCTTATGGAGCACATCAATAGAACTCCTTTGGTGGGCAGTTTCAGCTGAGTTTGGCCACTGGGAGGAGCCAGCAGGATGTCAGAGGAGAGAGAAAGAGAAAATAGTTCAATTTAGTCCTCATTCTCTCCCAGATTCACAACAAAGGCACTAGAGTGACTGCATCCCTGCCAGCCAAACTCCTGCTGAGCTGTGTGTTGGGAAAGAAGGTGGCCAGGACCTGCTTCCTGCTTCTAGCTCTCCTTGGGTCTGGTGATTGTAGTCACTGCCTGCACACTTCAGAACAAGGGATGGACACTGCTTTCTGCAGTTAGCCTCCAGATGTTTCTTCAACTTCCTTGATCGATTTCTGTAACTTTGCTTGTATTCCTTTAAATTCCCTTCAAATAAACAATCTGAGGGAAATGATGTTTTATGCTATATCCCTAATCCAGGTCAGAGCTGCACACAGTAATTATTCAATCATGTTGCAGTGGAAGTAGTAGCACAAATACCAATTATTTTAATAGTGATTATTCATTTTGTTAAAGATTTGGGCTATACCTGGATTTAGAAGATTCTGGACTGGAGCATAATAGGAACCCCCTTGTGGATCTTGACTCAACTGAGGACTACAAATATGAGTCAGATATTAACATTACTAGCATTATTCAGGTAGGCTTGGATTTGAAAATGTGGCTTAGGCTTGCTTTTCTGTTCCTTTCCTCTGAACTGAAGTCACCCAGACATAATAGCACACGGGCATAGCTCTCTTGCTCTCTTTCTCTTTCCAATTCCATGACCAGTCGGCACATCTGACTGAGATGAGACATGTTTATGAATCACATAGAGAGTAGGATGCCTCGTACTGTTGGCCAGGCAGCAGCGAGGATCCTGTCCATAATCCCACCAATCTGTACTCAACCTACTTAGATATGTATGTGGAGGATATAGTGAATGGAATCCAAAATGTCTTTTAAAACCTTATACCCCAGAGTCACTTACAAACCTCTGCCTCATCCCTTGTTATCATCTTGGCACACTCTTTCCAGAAGTCTCTGGGTCATGACTGACTATGTTCACTCTCTCCCTGAGCCGAATATCATGTTCATGACTTTTCAAAAACATTTCTACTTTTTATTTTGATGATTTAAAATATCCATTTATTTCATAAAACATATTGAGTGAATACTATATTGTCTCTGGTGGTAAGTAAGGCTCAAACAGATGTTTTCTCAAAAGATGCTTTCTCTGCCTCCACAGAACCGAGTTTGACCTCCTTCCTCCATGTGCTTTTAGTTTGCTGCCCCCATATTTGTCTAACACCCTCTGCTTTATCGCCTGCCATAGCTCTTCTGCCACCACTATATTGTAAACCCCTGCAGGCAAGAATTGTGATCTCCACAGGGAGATTAATAGATACTTGGTGAATAACTAAAGAAGGGTGCAATGTATGCTTAATTCTATGAATACACAACTCTTGCTTATCCTCTCTCAGGTAACTTCATCAAGCATACTTCTGTCTCCCTCAAAAATGAAATCTGTAGGGAGATGAAGTGGTGTAAGTGACTAATTTGCTTTAGAAACCACAGGAAAGACATCAGAACAGGGGTAATAAATGATCAGTGATAAGCATGGAATATTTACTATGTGATGGGTCTTGGGCTTACCACTATACACCCATTAGTTCAGTTATTCCTTACACAATTTCATGGGTTGTTAGTACTATTAGCTTTATTTTACAGATGGGAAACCAAGGCAAAGAGAGATTAAGTGACTTTCCCTGGTAGATGCAAATAATAAATTGTGAGCCTGGGATTAAAACAAGCCAACGATGGCCCTTGATATCATGTTATTTATACTTTAGCAAAGAAATGCGACAAGCTCACACCATGCTATATATTCTCCAAGATTAGTGGCATTCATTCACTCATTCATTCACTCATCCATCCATCCATAGTGTTAAAAACATTCAGGGAAAGCCTTCTATTTACCATTGTGCTCTCAATGTGGAGAGTATAAGTGAAAGTCAAAAGATTTGTGTCCTTGAAGAGTTTCTGCTTCATGCTGGGAGGGATGAGACAGGCACACATAAAGTTTCACAATCAGGTGTTGATTTGTTAAGAATTCCCAAAGATTGGGGCACTTGGTTGACTCAGTCAAACGTCCGACTTCGGCTCAGGTCATGATCTCGTGGTTCATGGGTTCATGCCTCATAACGGGCTCTGTGCTGAGAGTTCAGAGGGTGGAGACTGTTTCAGATTCTGTGTGTGTGTGTCTCTCTCTCTGCCCCTCCCCCAATTGCACTCTCTGTCTCTCAAAACTAAGCATTAAAAAATTAGAAAAAGGAAAAGAATTCCTGAAGATCATGTTAGCAAGTAGCATAGAGTAGAGCTTACACTCAAATAGCCACAATCCATAGGGCATAACAATAGTGTATTAGCAAATACAAATTTATTGAGAACCACCTATATTCAAGGTTTGGGGAATACGCTGGCTTTAACATCATCAGCAAAAGCAGACAGGGGCTTTGCCCTAGGACCTGACAATTGGCATATGAGACAGTCATGAATCAAAGTTACTTAGAAAACACAATTTAATTCATGTTTGCAGAAAAAAAAACAAAGAAAAAATTTTTAAATGCAAAATAAGTTGTCATAAAGTATATCTAAGTATGTGTATTTACAATAAAATATGAAACTCAGTAATTTAAAGGACATAGGGCCTGAAAGTAAAGAAGATAAAAACATATATAATAGGCATCAAGCAACCTAAAACAATAAATATACTGCTGGTAATATATGAATATCAGGCAAAAAGAAAAAGCACTTTTAGATTTTAATCACCAATGTTGGGATAAAAATTTTAAAAATGATATAAGGAATAATACTAGTTCTTTATTGGACATGAGCTAACAAAATAGGGAAAATTACGAACAGAAATAAACAAAACCACAAGCATCTCTCTCCATTTTTATATATGAGGCAATCAAACATTGATAAGGATATGGAAGATTAAAAAAAAAAAAAACTCGATTGACCTGGACTTTAGAGGGCTGTGCTTTGCCCAGACAATCTATACTGAGAAGAATTCCAACAAAATGGACTTTCAAAACTTGTAGTGTCAGGAGAAAATGCCGGTGATGAGCAGTAGGGTGCCATGAAATGAATGGACATGCAAATTGTCCAGGAGAAAATGGACCATCTATAATTCCTGAAAAGGAAAAATCATAACATCCCACTTTTGTTGCTTAAATCTAGATATGGTACATTCAGACCTGGGAAATGGACCAGTATGAGCAAGAAAGGAAAGAAGACCAAGGCATGCATAACAGATGACAAATTGAAACATATTTTAAGCCATAATAAAGAAGATCTATGATGGCAAGTACCAGAATACAAGAGTGGACATAGACCTAGTATCAACTATGAATACTTTTTTCTTGCCCTTCTCATTGCCACCAGCATTGGCTCAATGAAATTGATATCCTGTGCCTTCTGAGAAAATAACAAACATAAACTCTGGAGACAATAAAGTATTTCTATACATTTTAATGGTATTTTCTGTCAGACATCCTTCAAGAAAATTCTCTAATATTGAAGCTTTCAGATGAGAGGTGATAAAACTATCTTCATAAAAATATTTTGCCTTGATGAAGGAATTGACAGATTGGCCCCACAATAGAGAACCAGGAGACAAACTGATACAAATACGGAAACTTTATACATGAAAAAATTTTTACTAAAATCATTTTTAATTTTTTTTAACTTTAAGGGTCCCTGGGTGGCTCAGTAGACTAAGCACCAAACTTCAGCTCAGGTCATGATCTCATGGTTTCTGAGTTCAAGTCCCACTCTGGCTCTGTACCTACAGCTAAGAGCCTAGATCCTGCTTCCAATTCTGAGTCTCCCTCTCTCTCTGACCCACCTCCACTTATACTTGGTCTCTCTCCATCTCTCAAAAATGAATAAATGTTAAAAAAATTTTTAATTAAAAAATAAAATACATTTTAAAAATTTTAGGTTTATTTATTCACTTTGAGAAAGCCAGAGGCATGAGTTGGGGGCAGGGACAATGAGAGAGGGAGAGAGAGCATCCCAAGCAGATTCTACACTGCCAAGGCAGAGCCTGATGGGGGACCCAAACACATAAAGCTGTGAGATCATGATCTTACAAGAGTTGGATGCTTTACCAACTGAGCCACTAGACACTACTTTACTAAAATCTTATTAAGAACCATATGGAGTGTTTAAAAGATGGAAAATTAATTATTTTCCTAAAAAATTAGAACAATAATTGAATTGCAACATTTGTATTACCAGGAAAAATAAAGGCTTTAATATGCAAAAGTAAAACTTTAACACATTGAAAGAAAATATAACAGAATATCTTTATAGTAGGAAAGAACTGTTTAGACAAAACATACAAAGCACAAGCATAAAGAGAAGATTAATATTTGAACCATATTAAAATGAAAGACTTCCATACCACCATATATATCATGTAAGGAAGTGAAATACAAGCTACAAACGGGTTGAAGTCTGTGCATTGCCTATACCATTAATAGGTTAGTATCTAGTACAGAATATATAAGGAGCTATTGCAAATGTACAAAATAAAGAGAAAATAACTCAGCTGGAAAATGAACTAAGAATATAAACATACAACTGAAAGACAACTTTTCAATTAGTGTCAAAGCACTTAAAAATACTTTGCTTCACTTGTAATGACAACACAAAAGCTTAATAAAAATGCATTATTATCCATTTTACAAGCATCAGATTGGAAAATATTTTGAGAGCCTACAGTATATAGTAATTGACAAGACTATGGAGTAAAGACTAAACTCACACACTGCTTGTCAGAGAGCACTTGGTAGACAAAGTAGGCAATATCTACCAAATGTAAGGATACTCTTTTCTTATGACCCAGAAATTAGCCTCCAGGGAGGAACTCTTGAACTGGTCCACATTCAGAATTTCAGAGTAAAATGCTCTGCTAGATTTTCATATTATCAAGGAGCCAGAAAAATGTATTCCCCCATCAATAATAGAATGGATCGATAAATTGTGATATATTTATATACTGACGTAGACTATATCAGTGGATGGATGAATCTATCAAGATTTAGTAAAAATAGAAAACTCATAGAAGGATAACATGACTTCATTAATAACAAGGGCTAAATCTGCCAAAATAATATTATAGAATTTTATGGATACAGGAACACCAGCAAATATAGGAACTCTACATAAAAATGAGAAATGCTAAATTCACATGAGAGTTGAGGGCAGGGAATGAAGAGAGGAATGGAATCAGGCAGGAAGAGCTCAATTGGAGAACAGCTAAGTATGTGAAATATTTGAAGCAATACTCACACATGTGAAGCCTTAATAACAATTAGTTCACTTGCACAGGTGGGCTTTACATCATTTCCGAATTTTTGATGTATGTTGGAAACAGTTCATGATAAAAAAAGAAATACAAGTGAAACCACAAGACTAGTTTTATGATGAGGGTGGATATTGATTTAAAAAAAAAACTTCTAAGGAAAATATGCCATTCCATCCATAAGCCTTATGACTAAGATTTCCACTACACCAGTATTATCATTCTAAATATTGTTTAGAGTAATAATCTGAGATACATAAAATCTTCTTTGTTATATGACTTTTGTAAAGAAAAAAGATAAATAAAACTTATTGCCTACTCTATTGAGAAGATTCTGGATATTAGTTTGGAAATTATTAGGCATTATAAAAATCAAACAGATGGGCATGGACATAACATAATTTGGTACTTCTGTCTTTTATAACTTTGTATAACTATGAGTATCATGGATGGAATCTTCTGTTATTTATTGAATTTATAGAGCAATAATAATGCCTTCGAGTTTTGGACTTGAATTTCTAAGAGTTTTTTTTTAATTTGTTGAAATAGAACTATAAATACTAGCAAATAATTTGATACTTCCAAGATCCAAATGTGAAAATAAAAGACAAAAAGATAGTCAATGACAGAAGATGATTTATTAAATTTAAATGTTCACTAACTGGTGAGATAATGAGATATATTACATACCTGTAACCAAAATGTCTATTTAAAAGGTAATTTCTTTTGGACAAGTTTCATGATGGCTGTTTTAACATCTTTGTTCCGCAGGCTATAGATCAAAGGGTTTAACATAGGGCTCACAAAGATATAAAAAACTGCAACAATTTTCCCCTGTTCTACAGATGCCTCAGAGGGAGGTCTCAGGTGCATGCAGAATAGTGTCCCATAAAAGATGGTGACAGCTGTCAAGTGGGACCCACAGGTAGAAAAGGCCTTGCGCCTCCCCTCCACAGAGCGGATGCGCAGAATGGTCGTGAAGATGAAAATGTAGGAGATGAGAATGATGGCTAGTGAGCAAGTAAGGTTGGTCCCAGCCACCACGAACATGGCAGTTTCTTTGACATAAGTATCTGAGCAGGCCAGGACCATGAGAGGGGGGTCTGCACAGTAAAAGTGGTTTATTTCATTGGGTCCACAGAAGGAGAGGCGAAGCATCAGGAGGGTCTGTGCCAGACCGTTTGCAAAGCCGTAAATATATGGGGTGGCAACGAGAGACAGGCAGACGCGTCTAGACATCTTGCTACCATACAACAAGGGTTTGCAGATGGCCATGTAGCGGTCATAAGCCATCACCGTCAGCATGTAATACTCCGTGATCACCAGGGCAATGAAGAAGTGGAACTGTATAAGGCAACCAAGGAAGGAAATGGCTTTTCTCTTGGATAAGAAATGAACCAGCATCTGTGGAGCAACACTGGTGGTGTAACAGAGATCCACAAAGGAGAGGTGACTGAGGAAGAAGTACATGGGAGTGTGAAGTTTTGAATCGCTTCTGATTAACAAAATCATGCTCACGTTGCCAACTACTGTGATGAGGTAGATGAGTAGGAAAACCACAAAAAGGACAGGCTGCAGCTCGGCTCGATGTGTCAGTCCCAGGAGGATAAACTCAGTCACTGCTGTGTAGTTTGTCTGTAACATGGCGTGTGCTTGACTTCAGATGAGGACTGAAAGAAAGCAAATAGAAATGCACGTCTTGTCATATGATCTGTTACTCCCATCATGTCATCTAATAGTCCTTCTTTGAAACATGTACATTTCATGCAATATAAAGGAATGGTCTAGTAAGCCTGCAATGACATTTTACACATTTAAATTAGCAGAGAGCTCCTTTAATAATGGCAGTCATATTCTAAATGCTTTTCTTCAAGTCCCTTTGTATTGAAAAGCCTTTATCCTCTCTGCAAGCTAGATTACATTGGTTCACTTACAATTTCCATAAAAGTTGCTTGTTTTGGATATCGCAATCCATTGTCTCTCAAAATGTATATTTCTCAATATATATTTTTTGCAGGTTAAAGGAATGATGCATATCTCTTTAGAACTAGCTTTTGTCCTCCTGTACCCTGCACTCAAGATCTTTTCAGGCAGTTTGTTCCCTCCTGCTGTAATTCTGTCTTTTTCAGGCAGTTTGTTTCCTCCTGCTGTAATTCTGTCCTTTCCTCGGTGTCTTCTCTACTCAGGTGATCCTGTATCACTAAACCTAACTGGACGTGTAAGACTCAGCCTAGGATCACCTTTTCTTTGTATTATTGCCAGTTATCAGGGCCAAAAATTGGTTCATGAGGCACAAAAATCAATCATGTTTTTGATATTAAAAAGGATACGTGTACAGCATACAAATGATATATATGTATGTATAAGATATACAGATACTTATGTATCAGTGATATCAAGTGTTCATTGAGTGAGAGATTAGAGAAAGCAATAGTATTAAAAGGTTCCTTGGTATGAGGAAGGAGACAATAGTGAAAAAGTTAGTAAACATATCCATGCATTGTACTAATTTTATGGTAATTCTACCTTCTTTTAACTCTTGCATAAAATAAGAAAATTATGTAACATAAATTCTATTTAGGTTTTTCAATATATATAAGTGATCTTAGTGGAAAAATAATGATAGTAATCCTACAACTGAGACAAGATTTAAGTTACCCTCAAGTGCATCTCACACATTTCTGCATTTATATATGGTACCTTTATGGACCATAAATACCATCTTGGGAAAACCGATAGCCTCCTTCAGTAATACACACACAGGTATGTCAATGTTATACTGCCTCTTACTAATAGCTGTGAGGCCAAGAACGGACAGGAATCATTTTATAAAGCACTTTGTAACTGTCTCTCCAATAATCTTGCTCATTGCATTATCTCACTCTGCACATGTGGACTTTGGTCATACTGACCAGGGTAATAAAATTCAAGACAAATAACCTAAGATAATGTAATCATAATTATTTTGTAGGTTTCTAAGTTTTTAAAATCAGAGTAATTATTATAATAGACAAATACTCTTTTGTGCTGGGAATGTGTTTTTAATAAATATCTATTAACATATAAATTGAGCATCAAAATAATTAATATCTGTTTCTGTGAGTTAATGATGCAATGTAAACTTGAACATTTCAGATTATTTAACTGATTACTGTATGACACTAACTTTCTTTAAAGAAGCAGAACACAACCTCCCACATGATTTGAGCAAAGATAACTCAGAATGAAGTATTTGTAGGGTGATAGAGTGGCTCTGGGGCACCTGGTGCTCTGTAACCTTGACATTCACCTTCATCCTGAGATTCTGTCATGTAGATTTCTGCTGGCACTACCCATTCACCCAAAGAGACTAGAAGGTTGATGTTTATTTTAAGAAGGGTAAGATCTCCTGATATGTGGTTGTAATTCAGTCTGAACTGGGAAGGAAAAGATTTAAGAAGGCATCTTCATGAAATGAATAAATAAAAATAAATAAAAATGATTTTTATTAACTTTAACATGGATTATAAACCGAGGAAGGGTTGTTTTTCTATGAAGGGGTATAGAGCATTATGCAATAGGATGCTTGTAATTATAAAGAGTAACAGTTCTAACTTGGAAGGAAGCAGAAATATATGTAATACCACTCTCTAGTTTTCTTCATGAAGTAAGAGACAGCCTACTGGGTTAGGTTTTGAGGGTCATCAGGGTGACAGATACTGGGAGTCTGCAGCCAGACCACCTGGTGGGAAAGCCACATCCTCCAATTCCTAGCCATGGAGCATGGCCAAGTTACTTATCTCTCCGTGTCTAATTTTCCTCATGTATAAAATTTGATTCAAGGAGCAGCTCCCACATACAAGGGATTAAGATCAGTGGAAAAGCTTTTTAAATATGTCTGACATTAAGGAAGCACTTAATAAGTTGTAGCTACTGCCAAATTTGGTGAAAAATCCAGGTCTAGTCTAACATAAGACTCAACAGCAAAGCGTGATTTTCAGGGACAAGAGTTTATCTAATATGCAGCTAGAGCCTCAATGGCACTGGGAACAGGGCTTTCCAAAATGAAGCCAATCAATCTTTATATATGGAATGGATGTTCTCTCTGGTCTAGTAACTAATACTCTGTTGTACATGTATAAATACTTGTACTCTTAGAAAATCATTGAATCTATATCAATAGTTTTTCTATTTTATCAGAATATCTTTCAGCCCATAATTTGATTTTTTTGCTGACTAAAATACTTATCTCTACATTTCAATGTACTTTAACAACACCCAATCCTACCTGTGAAAGATGAGTGATTTCCCAAGGACAATATGAAGAGAAGGTTATTCACTGTTACGGGTTTATAAACTGTTCCTTTTCCTCTGTCCTGAAGAGTGTACAACAGAATTATCATGCAGGCACCAAATCCCTATGGTTTAATTATCTCTAGCTGCAATTCATTCAGGTTATGTACAGTCACTAACTTATTCTTTTGCAAATGCTAACCAAGCTCATTGAGGACCTGATTTTTGCCCATTCCCCAATATCAACAGGGAATCAAATCTCCTGAGAATCATAAAGCAATGGGATTCCCCATTTGTTTTCAATTATGCTTGAATGTCTTTCTATTTTTGACTGGGGGAATAATAGTTTCTCTTGTTTACAATCTGTCAAGTAGAATGGTGCTTGGTGTACAGAGAAAGTTTTGAAGTTGGGAATGCCATTGGAAGATCAATTAACTTAGGTCGATCTTGGACTCATTACTTACTCATTCTGAGTCTAGTCCTTTATCTTGTTACTAGGAATAATACTCCATAGCTCTCATGTACTGTGGGAATGGTATGGACATACACATAATGTAGCTGGGGTGCAGGGGTTCTCCCTTTGTCACCCTCTCCCACCCTGACCCACTGCCTTTTCTTCTCTACCTTCCTTTGTCCCCCTGGAGTTTAACCCTTATGGAGCACATCAATAGAACTCCTTTGGTGGGCAGTTTCAGCTGAGTTTGGCCACTGGGAGGAGCCAGCAGGATGTCAGAGGAGAGGGACAGAGACAAGTAGTTCAATTTAGTTCTCATTCTCTCCCAGATTCATGACAAAGGTGCTAGAGTGGCTGAATCCCTCCAGGCCAAACTCCTGCTGAGCTGTGTGTTGAGAAAGAAGGTGGACAGGACCTGCTTCATGCTTCTGGCTCTCCTTGGGTCTGGTGATTGTAGTCACTGCCTGCACACTTCAGAACAAGGGATGAATACTGCTTTCTGCAGTTGGCTTCCAGATGCTTCTACTTCCTTGATCGATTTCTATAACTTTGCCTGTATTCTGTGCCCTTTCTTTAAATTCTCTTCAGGTAAACAATCTGAGGGAAATGTTGTTTTATGCCATGTCCCTAACCCAGGTCAGAGCAACACACAGTAGTTATTCAATAATGTCGCAGTGGATGTAGTGGCACAAATACCAATTATTGTAATAACAATCATTCGTTTTGTTAAAGATTGGGGCTATACCTGGGTTTAGAAAATTCTGACCTGCAGCTTAAAAGGACCATTGAGGCACCCTCCTTCTGGATCCTGAGTCAACTGAGGACCACACATATGAGACAGATATTATCATTACTAGCATTATTGCAGGTAGATGCGTATTTGGTAACGCAGCTTAGACTTGCTTTTCTGTTCCTTTCCTCTGAATTAAAGTCACATGACCAGTCAACACATCTGATTGAGATGAAGAATGTTCATGAATCACATAGAGAATTGGATGCCTTGTACTGTTGGCCAGGCAACAGCAAGGATCCTGTTTATAATCCCATCAATCTGTACTCACCCTACTTAGATAAGCATGAGGGGGATGTAGTGAAAGGAATCCAAAAAGTCCTTTAAAACCTTGTGCACCAAAGTGACTTAGAAAAGTCTGCCTCAATCTGTGTTACCATAGTTGGCACCCCCTTTCATCTCCTTATGCATTCCAGCAGCTTCTGTTATTAATGATTACATGTTCTCATCCCCATTCCCTCCAAATATTATCTCCTTTACTTTGAAATACCCTGAGTCAAATTTTCCCAAATTGAGAAGAAGGAGCAGGTGGAGAAAAAGAAGAGGAAATGAATTGGAACCATAGGAATCCAAAGAAACTTCAAAGAGGTTTGCAATGTTGTTTTAAAACTATTGGAAGATCATTTTTCTTAAAATAATACATGTTTCAAATTTATTTCTTTAATAAAAATTTCAAATTTGTAGAAATGCTATGAATGAGAAGTGCATGACATAAGAAAAAAAAGTCATGGCTCTGACCACTTTTTAATCCCATTAAATACTATCAATCTAGTACCAGACCCAATCCTTTTGCCTGGAAACTATAACCATTTTGGTGTTCCTCATAGTTTAGTTTTCTCCATAAAACACCTGTGTGTGTGTATTTATAATTTTAAGAATGCCTGAAACATAATAACCCATAAACATTCATTATTAGCCTTTAAATATTTTAAGAAGCTCACATGGGTTGAAATGTTCTCAGAAAAATATCTAAGAGAAGAATATTTTATTTGAATCTTAGCCTTGTGTTCTTAAGGAAAAAAATAGTCAATTTTCTGAATTTCCGGCTTTTCAGCTTAGGAAACAAATTATATCTAAACCGCAAAAATATTGAAGGTAAGTACAACAAGAGAGACAGAGAAAACCACCAGTGGCATGCACAAATGGAAACAACTATTCCAGCTGAGGATATGATGAGCAAAGTCATGGCTTAGATCTTTTCATTATAAAGAATGCGATACTTTGTACCTGCCCTAGAAGAAATCTCAGTGTCAAAATTGGTACTATGTGTTCTTGCATTTAATGAAAGATACTGCATTCATCTAATGATCAACCCATAAATTAGGATCCGATCCATTAAGAAGTGACTTTTGTAAAGATCTCCAGAGGGAATCCTAATGATGTCCCATAGGGACACTTCCTGATGAATGCTTCAGGGATGAGTCATCCAGAGTTAGACATCCAAGTATAAATCCTCCTACTTTGGGGACCCTCCAAGAGGCTAGGAAATCACAATCCCTCCACAGGTAAGTCTGAAAATCAAGAACCCCTAATATTGTTTGACTTCTTACTAGCTCTTCTTTTGGACATAAAATGGAATGGGTAGTGATTATAAGAATTGACACATTAAGACAAAACCATAGGCAGGCAGACTCCGACTCTTTCTGACAAAGACAGCAGATGACCGGTAATGTATTAGGAGGTCAGGCCTTGCAACTATCTTGAAGTAGGTTACAATACAGCTTAGATTTACAATAGGGTTGGTTACATGTTGAGCTTCAGCCAGTTCTTGGAATTCAAAACGTCCATACATCACACTTCCCTTTTAACGTTTCCTCCTCCAAGAACAGAGACTTGGAATTTGCACAAGAATATGTACTTTCACTCCATATACCTTTAAAGATTTCATATATTTTTTATTAAGAGAAAATTTTTAAAGAATTTGTGTAAATGAGTATAAGGTTAAGGGTGAGGAAGAAACGTAAAAGTGAACATCTCCAATTATTTATTTGAAGGAGCTTCTCATAGATTTATCCAATTCAAGTTTGCACTGAACGATGATGGCATTGCTGTAACCAAAATAATCAAAACAGATTTACATTATTTTGTTCAAGGGGAAGATACTTTTCTTTACTGTGTATTTTATATATATGTGTGTGTGTGTGTGTGTGTATATACATATTATAATATATATATATATATATCACAGTATACATATATACATAACATATATATGTTAACTGTATGTATATAACATATATAACATATATATATGCATATATATATGTTATTAATTAAACTCAATGCCCAACATGGGGATGGAACTCATGACTCCAAGATCATGAGTCACATGCTCTACCAACTGAACCATACAGGAACTCCTTCTTTACTGTATTTCTGTCCATTCCTAACATTGCAATAGATTTTTATTGACTTTTCAACTAAAGGATCCCATTTAACCAAAGTTATCAGAAAAGATTCTTTAGGGATTTTTTTCTTTGTTTTTTCCCTTCTGCATTGTTTATAGACCTTTAATTCTTACCTAAGTGAAGCATAATTGTAGTTCTTTTTGATAAATCTGTTATTTGAATTGTAATGATTTTATACATTTAGTTATTTTGTTCTTTTGGATTATTCTCATTCCTCTCAATTTCTCACCAATCTTTCTACTGGAATGAGAACACTGAATGACAGGGGAAGAAGGATCTCTTAACTTGGAATGCACCCATCTGGTGGAGGCCCATGGCATTGTGGGCTATGCTACACTATGTGTGACTGAACTATTCTTAGATGCCCTTCAATAGAATCTGCCCTGGCATTTTTAGAACGCTGAACACTTTAGTGAGAATATGAGCACATGTGTTCTCTTCCACTCTTTCACTTCAGCTTATAATTTGAATTATAACTATACCAAACTTATTTCCACAATAAGTGTTTCTCCATGTGTATCCCAGAAAGAAAACCCTGGACCTTGTGTAGTAAATAACAGAATGGTGTGATCACTAACTTTAAGGGTTACTTCTTTTTCCTTCTATTTCTGAATGCAATAAAACTAGAGTTAGGCTCCTGAGACTCTCAGTAAGATTCTCTCTGTTCAAGTTTCTGAAAAACCAACAGAATACTATCAGAGCTGAAGTCAGAGGAAGGACTATTTCCTTCTTCAAACTAATGGAGAAAATTTTTGTGTGCATGATGATGGCAAGTTCTATATTTGGGAAACTTTGTGGTAATACTTCAAGATCCTCTATGAGGAGAAAGTGTAAAACAGCAGAGGGTAAAACCATGTGATAAAACCTCTTTTATTTAGTTTAAACAGATCATAACAACTATCTCACTCAATGCTTCAACCCTGGTTGTGCATTAAAACCAGGTGCAAAGCTTATTTAAAAAATATGCCAATGTGTATGCCCCACCTGAGCTAAGCTATGACCCAAGTATCTGTGCTCTCAAATATTCCCCATCTGAAGCCAGAGGTGAGAACCACTGATTGAAAGGTTATATTTGTGAACATATTATTGTAATAGGCAATAGAGTTATTCTTTGAAAGGCATAAACTTGTAATGTCCTCTTGGCCTTAATAATTAAAGACAACTAATTTTTTCAGTCCTAAGCCAACTCCCAACTCTTTCCATCAGTCCAACCTGCAAATTTTAATCATCAGTTAAAGTTTGGGTCAGGTGCCATGACCACTAGTTTGTGTTATAAAAATAAATCAGCAATTGTGCTCCCTCTGTACATTGTTTGTGTGGTGGCTAAAATTTCTGTAGTAATTCAGTCTCCACTGGTACATCAGGAAGGTGAGATGTCTACACATCATGAAAAATCAGCAGATGTGAGTTGGCAAAGTTACCTCGCGCACTCACCCATTTGTTCGACTAATCGTGATTGTATCAACTGATTTACAAAAAGGCCCAGGTTCTAGGGATATGGCAAAAATAAAGTTCTTGTTTTCCTGTAGCTAATGTTTTAATAGAAGACAGACAATAAAAATATGTAAGTAATAATTATTTATATAAAAAATAATAATTTCAGAATTGATAAATGAGGAAAAATAGATCATGGACCATGATTAAAGAACTATTTGAAATGGAACTTAACTTGAAAGTTCTAAATGAAGTGATGACATGAATGATTCAAAGGCCTGGTAGAAGAAATTTCGAGGCAAAGAGATCAGCATATGCAAAGGCCTAAGGTAGAATTGTGCTCAACATGTTAAAAAAAACAAAACAAAACAAACAAACAAAAAAAACACTAGAAGGACAAAAGAAAAAGGACTGGAGAAAGAATTTTATCTTGGACCTACCTGATAGCGGAGAAACTGCTATCAGGCTGTTTTAAGATTACACACCTGGGGCGCCTGGTTGGCTCAGTCGGTTAAGATTACACACTTAATTTTTGGAAGGTAAGACAGATAAGACTTCCTGATAGTTTACATACAAGGCATGAAGTCAAAGCATGAGATAAAATGAAATATGAACATCATATATGTAATATAAATAAATTGGGATATTGTGATATAAAAAGAGACCATGAGATCAAAGGTGATATTTGGTAAAGAGACAACCCCGACTGTCTGTGGCTGGCTTAAAACAATGGAGATGAGATGGAAAGAACACAAAGAAACCAGGAGGAGTACATTGCTGTAGGTGAATAAGGAAGACATGAGGAAGAAACTGAGCATAAATACACAACAGGCTTTCAAGAGTCTATTTTACTCCAGTTCAGACAGTTTGCCCTTGTTGACAACAATACAACCAGTCTACCAAGCATCACCCTTCTCCCAATTCCCTGATGAAGCATTTATGACATGATAAGACGATGGCAGTAGCCATATTGGAGTGGTAGATGTTCTGATCCCGTAGCCTAATCAAGGACTCCAAGGAAATAAGTTGAATGCTATATGTGCTAGCCTAGAGGTGAGAGCGGCAAAGAAGCCAGCATGGCTGGTGAATGGACTTCAAATACATTGTCCATGTCACCACCAACCACCTAAAGGCACCTACAGAAACCCTTCTGTTGCTGGGGAAGATAATAACCTATTTAAACCTGTCTTTTCAAACCTGGCTTGTTTTAAGGCCCATGTACTTTGACTAGTCTTGAATACAATTTATTTCTGTTTTTATATCTGAAAAATTATTCTCTTCTTAGATAATATGAAGATGGACACACTTCCCCAACAAAATGGCACTGAGGCAACTGAGTTCATCCTTCTGGGACTGACCAGCCAACCAGGGCTGCAGCCCATCCTATTTGTGGTGTTTCTCCTTATTTACATCATCACCTTAACAGGGAACTTTGGATTGATTGCATTAATCAGGCTCACTCCACGACTGCAAACCCCCATGTACTTTTTCCTCACCCATTTAGCTTGTGTGGATATATTTTATTCTACTAATGTCACTCCACAGATGCTTAGAAATTTCCTATCAGAGAGGAAAACCATTTCCTACATGGGGTGTCTGGCCCAGTGTTTTATTTTTGTGACTCTCCTTCTTACAGAGTATTACATGCTGGGTGCCATGGCTTATGACAGGTACATGGCCATCTGCCATCCCCTACACTACAACAGCAGAATGTCCACATCCCTTTGCATCTGCCTCGTCACTGTCCCCTACCTCTGGGGTTCTATGGTGGGCACAATGCAGGTGATATTGACCTCTCACTTGTCCTTTTGCGGGTCCAACATCATCAACCATTTCTACTGTGCTGACCCACCCCTCCTGATGCTGACATGTTC
>PISW01006874.1:0-100425 GCA_004023785.1 Mungos mungo
ACTAATGTAACATTGCTTGTCAGCTATAATCAAAAAATTTTTAAAAAGTGTATTCAGATCCTTTGGCCACTTTTATTTTTGTTTAAATTCCAATTAGTTAACATACTAATGTATATATGTGTAATGTATGTGTAATGTTACTTTCAGGTTTGAATTTAGTGATTCATCACTTACATACAACACCCATTAGTCATCACAACAAGGGTCCTCTTTAATGCCCACCACCCATTTATGCCATGCCCCTACCCATCTCCCCTACAGCACCCTCAGATTGTTCTCCATAGTTAAGAGTCTGTTTTCTGGTTTGCTTCTCTCTTTTACCCCGTGTGTTTATCTGTTTTGTTTCTTAAATTCCACATGTGTGAAGTCATACAATGTTTGCCTTTTTCTGAGTTATTTTATTTTGCATAATATTCTCTAGCTCTATACATGTTGTTGCAAATTGCAAGATTTCATTCTTTTTGATGACTGAGTGGTATTTCATTGTGTATGTATACCACGTCTACCTTACCCATCAGTCAGTGGACATCTGGGCTCTTTCCATACTTTGGCTGTTGCTGATAATGCTGCTGTAAACATCAGGGTGAATCAGCATTTTTGTGTCCTGTGGGTAAATCCCTACTAGTGCACTTGCTCCATCATAGGGTAGTTCTGTTTTTAACTTATTGAAAAACCTCTACCCCATCTTGTTTTCCAGAGTGGCTGAATCAGTTTGAATTCCTACCGAGGTTGTAACAGGGTTCCCCTTTCTCTAGATCCTCACAAACATCTGTTCTTGCCTGTAATGTTAATTTTAGCCATTCTGAGAGGTGTGAGGAGGTATCTCACCCTGGTTTTACCTTGTATTGCCCTGATGATGAGTGATGTTAAGCATCTTTTTGTGTGTTTGTTGGTCATCTCTGTGTCTTCTTTGGAAAAATGAAAAATGTCTATTCATTTTTTCTGCCTGTTTTCTAACTAGATTAATTTTGGAGTGTTGAGTTTGATAAGTTCTTTATAGGTTTTAGATACTAACCCTTTATGAGATGTGTCATTTGCAAATATATTCTCCCATTGCAGTAGGTTGCCTTTTAGTTTTCTTGATTCTCACCTTTGCTGTGCAGAAGCTTTTCATCTTGATGATGTCCCAAGAGTTTATTTTTACTTTTGTTTCCCTTTCCTAAGGAGCCATATCTAGTAAGAAGTTGCTAGTGCTGATGTCAAAGAGAATACTGCTTGTGTACTCTTCTAGGATTTTGATGGTTTCAGATTTAGGTTTTTCATCCATTTTGAACTTATTTTTATGTATGGTGTGGGAAAGTGGTCCAGTTTTGTTCTTCTGCATGTGGCTATCCAGTTTTCCCTTCACCATTTGCTGGAGACTCTTTTTTCCATTAGATATTCTTTCCTGCTTTGTCGAAGAATAGTTGACCATATAAATGTGAATTCATTTCTGAGAGTTCTATTTTGTTCCTCTTATCTGTGTTTCTGTTTTTGTGCCAGTACCATACTGTCTTGATGATTACAGCTTTATAATATAAAGTGAAGTGTGGAATTGTGATGCCTCCAGTTTTGCTTTGCTTTTTCAGGGTTGCTTTGACTATTTGGAGTCTTTGTGGTTTCCTACAGATTTTAGGATTGTTTGTTCTAGTTCTGTGAAAAAAGCTGGCAGTATTTTGGTAAGGATTGCATTAAATGTGTAGATTGCTTTGGGTAGTATAGACATTTTAACAACAATTGTTCTAATCCATGAGCATGGAATTTTTTTCCATTTCTTTGTGTCATCTTCAATTTGTTTCATAAATATTCTATAGTTTTCAGACTATAGATCTTTTACTCCTTTGATTGGGTTTATTCCTAGGTATTTTATGGGTTTTAGTGCACTGGTAAATGGAAACAATTCCTTGATTTCTCTTTCTACTTGCTTCCTTATTGATGTTTAGAAATACAACAGATTTCTGTATGTTGATTTTGTTACCTGCAATTTTACTGAATTTATTTATCAGTTCTAGCAAATTTTTGGTGGAATCTTGCAGGTTTTCTATATATAGCATCATGTCATCTGCAAATAGTGAGTTTTACTTCTTTCTTGCTGATTTGGATAACTTTTATTTCTTTGTTGTGTGATTGCTGTGGCTAGGACTTCCAGTTCTTTGTTAAATAATGGTGGTGAGAGTGGACATTTTTCCTGTTCCTGACTATAGAGGAAAAGCCTTCAGTTTTTCTTCATTGAGGAGGAGATTAGCTATGGATTTTCTATATGTTGCCTTTATTATATTGAGGTATAGTCCATTTAAACCTACTTTTTGAGGGATTCTTATAATGAATGGATATTGTACTTTGCCAGATATTTTTCTGAATCCATTAAAATAATCATATGATTTTCATCCTTTCCTTTATTAATGTCTTGTATCACATTGATTGATTTGTGAATATTGAATCACCCTTGAAATCCAGGAATAAATCCCACTCGATCATGGTGAATGATTTTTTAATGTGTTTTTGGATTCAATTTACTAATATTTTATTGAGAATTTTTGCATCTCTGTTCATTAGAGATATTGGCCTGTAGTCTCTCTTTTGTCTTTCTCTGGTTTTGGTATCAGGGTAATGCTGGCCTCATAAAATGAATTTGGAAGCTTTTCTTCTTTTTCTATTTCTTGGAACATTTTGTTAAGAATAAGTATTAACTCCCTTGTAAGTGTTTGGTAGAGTTCACCTGTGAAGCCATCTGTTCCTGGGCTTTTTCTTTGTTGGGAGGAATTTGATTACTGATTTAGTTTCTTTGCTGGTTATCAGTCTGTTTGCATTTTTTATTCCTTCCTGTTTGAGTGTTGATAGTTCGTGTTTCTGGATTTTATCATTTTCTTCTAGTTTGCCCAATTTGTTTTTCATAATATTACCTTGTAATTGTTTGAATTTCTGTGGTGTTGGTTGTTGTTTCTCTTCTCTCATTTGTGGTTTATTTATTTGGGTTTTTTCTCTTTTCTTTTTGAAAAGTCTGATTAGGGATTTACCAATTGTATTAATTCTTTCAAAGAAACAGCTCCTGGTTTCATGGATATGTTCTATTGGTTTTCAGTTTCTATCTCATTTATTTCTGCTCTAATCTTTATTATTCCCCTTCGTCTGCTGCTTCACCCTCATTTGTTCCTTTTCAGGCTCCTTTAGGTGTAAGGTTAGGTTGTTTATTTGAGATTTTTTTTCTCTTTGAGGTAGGCTTGTATTGCTACAAACTTCCCTCTTAGGACTACTTTTGCTGTGTCCCAAAGGTTTTAGACCATTGTGTTTTCATTTTTGTTTGTATCAATGTATTTTAAAATTCCATTGGATATTCTTTCCTACTTTGTCAGAGGTTAGTTGGCAATACGTTCGTGGGTCCCTTTCTGGGTTCTCTATTCTTTTCTATGGATCTAAGTGTCTATTTTCGTGTCGCTGTCATACTGTCTTGATGATTACAGCTTTGTAATACATCTTGAAGTTCAGAATTGTGGTGCCTCCAGTGTTGGTTTTCTTTTTCAGCATTGCTTTGGCTATTCGGGGTCTTTTCTGGGTTATACAAATTTTAGGATTATTTGTTCTAGCTCTGTGAAGACTGCTGGTGTTATTTTGATAGGGATTGCATTGAATATGTAGATTGTTTTGGGTTAGTATCAACATTTTAGCAATATTTGTTGTACCAATCCATGAGCAAGGAATTCTATATAAGTTTTAAGATAGCTTTTCTATTTCTGTAAAAAATGCCTCTAAGAATTTGATTAGATGATCTTCAACTTATAGATTTCTTTAAGTAAAGGGGACATTTAAACAATATTAAATTTCCCAATCTGAGAACACATGATGTGTTTTCATTATTTGTATCTTCTTTCTCTTATCAGTGTTGTATAATTTTCAGTGTATGTCTTCCATCTCCTTGGTTAAGTGTATTCTTATTTTCTCTTTTTATAATACTATAAATGGGATTTTCTTAACTTCCTTTTCTCATGGTCTATTGTTAGTGTATAGAAACAAAATTGATTTTTTAAATGTTGATTTTGTATGCTGAGACTTCACTGGATTTATTAGTTCCAACTGGTCCATCTATGTGTGTGCGTGCGTGTGCGTGCACTCAGTGGTCAGGGTTTTCTACCTAGAAGATTGTGTCATCTGCAAATAGATATTGTTTTACTTCTTCCTTTCTGAATTGAATGGCTTCTATTTCTTTCTCTTTCCTAATTGATTTTGGTAGGACCTCGAATACTTCATTAAATAGAAGTGGTGAGAGTTCGCATCCTTTTCTTATTCCTGATCTTGGAAGAAAAGCTTGCAGAAACAGCTTTCTGTTTGCTTGTGCTTGTCAATTATGGCCCTTATTATATTGGGGTACATTCCTTTTATATCTCTTTTGCTTAGAATTATTATCATGAAAGGATGATTGATTTTTACCAAGTGCTTTTTCTGTATATACTGAGATGGTTATGCTATTTATCCTTCGTTCTGTTAATGTCTTCTATCACATTAGTTAATTTATGTATATCGACCCATCCTTTCATCCCAAGGATGTACTGTTGAATTTAATTTACTAGTATTTTGCTGAGGATTTTTGCAACTGTGTTCTTTAATGTTTTTGGCCTAGTTTTTATTTCTTGTAGTGACTTTGTCTGGCTTTGGTATCAGAGTATTTCTGGCCCCACAAAATTAGTTGGAAAGTATTCCCTTCTTTGTAATTTTTAGGAAGAATTTGAGAAGGATTGACATTAATTCTTTTTAAGTGTTTGATAGAATTCATCAGTGAAGTCATTTGTTCCTACGCTTTTCTTTGTTGGGAGGTTTCTGATTACTGAGTCTCCATACATGTATTGATCTATTTATATTTTCTATTTCTTCATGATTTAGTCTTGGTAGTTTGTATGGTTTTAGGAATATATTGCTTTCTTTTAGGTTACCCAGTTTGTTGGTATAAAATTAGTTATAGTAGTTTCACAATTGTTCCTTTTTCTGTGGCATTTATTGTAATGTTTCATTTCTGATTTTATATTTTAAATCTTTTCATGTCTTCTTAATCTTGCTACAGGTTTTGTCAATTTTATTTGCTTTTAAAAACCAACTTTTAGATTGCTGATTTTTCTCTTGTTTTCTTCTCTTCATTTTATTCATCTCTGCATAAGTCTTTAACATTTACTTCTTTTGCTAACTTTGGACATAGTTTGTTCTTTTTTGAATTGAGGAGTAAAGTAAGGTTGTTTGAGAGCTCTCTTCTTTTTTAATGTAGGCATTTGTGACTTTAAATTTTCTCTTTGAACTCTCTTTGCTGCCCATTAGTTTTGATGTGTAGTTTTTTTCATTTTACTTCTTCTCAAAATATTTTCTGATTTCCTTTTCAATTTTTTTGTTCCATTAGTTCAGAAATGTGTTAATTTCTACATATTCTTGAACTTCTCAATTTTTCTCCTGCTATTGATTCCTAGTTTAATTCCCTTGTAGTCAGAAAAGATCATTGCTAGATTTTCAGTCTTCTTAAAGTTGTTAATAGTTGTTCTGTGACCTAACGTGATGTATTTTGGAGACTATCCCATGCGTACATGAACAGATTGTGTATTCTGCTCCTTGTGGAATTATGTTTCTGTGTCTGTTAAGTACATGTTCTGTACCATTGTTCAAGTCCACTTTCTCCATATTGATTTTCTCTTTCTATTCACTGTTGAAAGTAGTATACTGGAGCCTCTTACTATTTTTCTGTTCCTTCTGTTCTCTTCTTCAGTTGTGTCTATGTTTGTTTCTATATTTAGGTGCTGTCATAGTGATTGTGTATATATACACACACAAACACGCACATATATAAACACATATATGTATATATAGTTGTTATGTTTTCCTGATGAATTGATGCATTTATCATTATATAATGTCCTTGTTTGTCTCTTGTTAAAGTTTTTTACTTATAGTCTGTTTTGTCTCATGTAAGTACAGTACATCTTCCCTCTTTTGTTTCTTATTTGCATGGAATATCTTTTCTCATCCCTTCACTTTTAGTCTGTAAGTGTCTGTAAATTTGAATTGAATCTCTCTTAGCATAGTTTTGGGTGTTGTTTTTCTTTAATCCGGTGGTCCACTTCATATCTTTTGATTGGGGAGTTTAATGGATTTATGTTTAAAGTAATTATGATACGAGAGGACTTACTATTTCCATTTTGTTTATTGTTGTCTGTCTTATAGTTTGTGTGTGTGTGTGTGTGTGTGTGTGTGTTGTTGTTGATTTTGTTATTGTTGTTACTGCTTTTTTCTCCCCTGCTGGCCTTTTTTTTTTTTTAATTGATTTTTTTTGGAGTGAAATGCTTTGATTTCTTGCTCTTTTCCTTTTGTGTATATTCCATATGCATTTTCTTTATAGTTATCATGAGTTTTACATACAATATATCATGGTTATAATAGTCTGTTTTAAGCTGATGAAACTTACTTCAATCACATGCCAAAACCCTATACTCTAACCTGTCTCTCCCCTCTCTCCACTCTGTTATTGATCTGATAACAATTTAGCATTTTTTTTTTTTTTTGTAAATCAGATCTAGTTGTGATGAGCTCCCTCAGTTTCTGTTTGTCTAGGAAAGTCTTCACGTCTCAATTTTTTTTAAGGGCAGTGTTACCAGGAATAGTATTCCTGTTTGGTACATTTTTTCTTTAAAAACTTTTAATGTGTCAACCCAATCCCTTATGTCCTGCAGAGTTTCTACTGAGAAAGCCCCTGATAGCCTCTGGGGCTCCCTTGTATATGATACTCTTTCTGCTTTCAAAATCCTGTCTTTGACTTTTAACAACTTTTTAATTTGATTTATGTTAATCTTCCTTTTGTTTTCTTCAGCCTCATGAATCTAGATATTTATACTTCTTAGTTTTGGGATATTTTAGGCCATTATTTCTTTAATTATATTTAATTAACATTTAATATAATTTAATTATATTTCTATATATATATCTTAGAAAAAGATATACATATCTAAGATATGTGTGTGTGTATATATATGTGTGTGTGTATGTATAAGATATATATATGTATGTTTTTTCTTGATTGTATCCCATAAGTCCATTAGGCTTCCTTCCCTCATTTTCTTTCTCTTTTCTTTTTGTTCCTCTGACTGGTTAATTTCAGAAGATTTGAGTTCATAGATTCTTTCTTCTACTTGGTCAAGTTTGTTGTTGAAACTCTATATTGAATTTTTCAGTTAATTTATTGTATTCTTCTGCTCCAGAATTTTGTGGTTCTTTTTATATAGTTCTGCCTCTATCTGTTGCAATGATATTTTCCTCATCTATTGTGTTCTTGATTTCATTTAATTGTCTTTCTGTGGTCTTTTATTCCTTCCTTATTACTTCTTTAATACAATTATTTTGAGTCATTTGCTAGGCAATTCTAGATCTCCATTTCTTTAGGGTCAGTTGCTAGACATTTATTTTGTTCCTTTGGTTATGTCATATTTCTCCCATCCTTCATGTCCCTTGTAGCTTTGCAAAAGCTTTGGAAGAAACAACTGTTTTTCCGGTCTTTATTGACTGGCTTGAGAGAGAAAGATCTTCATCAATCAGCCCAGCTGAAAGATACTGGGAGCATCAGCAGCCTTTTCTGTGACTGATCATGTTCCACAACTCTTCCATTTCCTCCAAGGGGAGAAATCTTAGGGTTACATGCCTTCTCTCAGTTTCACAGAGCCATTCTGACTGTAGTGAGCTGCCTGCCTTTTTCCCTTAGGTAGTGCACAGAAAACTCAGGGTATTGGATGCGCATTCCATTCTCTTTCTTCCTGGCGGAGAAGTCTCAAGGTTGTGAGACCTTCTCCTAACTTTGCGGAGCCATGCCAGCAGCAGGAAGCCACCTCTTACTTTCTTTATCTTTAGCTGCAGTCAAGGTGTCCAAACTATGCTTCTTCGCAGAGTGCTCTGGGTGAGGTAAATCAGAAACCGATCTGATTCAGTTCAGTTAAAGACCAGGGATGTTGGATATATGCTACATTCTCTCCCTTCCCTGTGGGAGAAGTCAAAGCCAAGGAGTTCTCTCTAATGCTGAGTGCTGTGCTGGGGCAGAGGATGAAATGCGTAAAGTGAAATTGTTTCTTTTACTGATTATAATGTAGCTATTCTTGGTTTTGTATTAATTTTTGTACTGAAACTTTTTAATGGATTTTGATTCTTTCATAAAGGTATTTTGGCCCATATAACATGATTAAATAAGTGTTTTTATGGAGGATAAGAGTTGTGACTTCCTATTTCACCATCTTACTAATGTCACTTTCTTTTGCTGTGTGTTTTATTATATATTAATTTATCTTTTAAGTCCATCTCATATATTTTAATAGTTTTTTAAATAGATGAAACCTCTAAATATATCTTGCCATTTGCTAGCTTCCTTTCTAAAGTATTTTATTGGACTTGCCAACAAATAATATAATTTCTTAAAATTTCCTTTTCCAGTAAAATAGAGTCTCTTTTCCAAAAAAGAACAGTTCATTTAATGTTACACATTATTCTTTAGATTTTAAGAAGTGTCTATATTCCTGGGAATGCATTTAGCATTTTGACTTTTAAATAAGAATTTTAAAGTATAATGTTTCAAGTATAACCCTCTCTTTACTGATATTGTAATTTTTTTTTACCAAGACATTAGAAATGTCAGAAACTACATTGTTCACTGTAATAGGAAAGCTTTTATAAATGCACTGTAGTTATCATTGACTTCTTTTTCATTGTAAAATATACATAAAATAAAATTTATTATTTTAATCATTTTTAGGTGTACAATTCAGTGGCATTGAGTACATTTACAGTGTAAATTTTTTTCAATCATTGCAAACAGAATTTCTATATCCACTGAGCAATAATTCTTCATTTCTTCCACTCCACACAGCCCTTTAGTCTACTTTTTGTCTCTGAATTTGTATATTCTAAGTACCTCATATGTATAGCGATACAACATTTGTTCTTTTGTGCCTGGCTTATTTCACTTCACCTAATGTTTCTAAGGTTCATCCATGTTGTAGCATGTGTCCGAATTTTATTTTTTATCATTGGCCTCTTGAATGTTTAATACTAATTCCGAACTTATGTCCTTTGAAGACATAAGAAATTTTGTTATAATTGGAATATCTGGAATGTGAATACCATTTCTCCACAATATTATCCATAGTGTCATATATGTAGGTCCAGATTACCCAGAATTTCAGTTTGCTTCTTTCTTGACCATCCTTTCCTTTATCAGTTTCCTGAAAATATCAACTGGTTCCAAATGCCACAGCTTTCCATTTTATATTCTACTCTCTTGTCTAATTGAAGCCAATAGCTCAGACACGTTTTCTTTGAAACTGTAGGATGCTAAACTGAGCATGAGAGGTGCCACTAAGAATGTTTATAATATTATTATATGTAATTATGTAAGTAAAATTCATAATTAAAGAGATACTCAACTTGGGGTGGTTAGTGAAATGAATATGTGGTCAAGACTTCCTATTTACCCTACATAAAAGGTAATAATAAGTGCCTTAATTATTTATTCTTTTCCTACATTTGAGAACATATTACTCCATTTTTATCTGAGAGTTTTAGTTTATGTAGTTTATATATATATATTGTTTCCCTACAAAATGTATGTATAAGGATGTCTGGCTGGTTCAGTTGGTTAAGTGTTAGACTTCAACTCATCATGATCTCATGGTTCATGAGTTTGAGCTCCATATCAAGCTCTGTGGTGACCTCTCAGAGCCTGGAGCCTATTTCAGATTTTGTGTCTCCCTCTGTCTCTGCTCCTACCCCACTCACACTCTGTCTCTATCTCTCTTTCAAAAAGAAAATAAACAAAAAAGTTATAAAAAAAACCTAATATGTAGTAATATAATATACCTAAGAAAAAGTCTTTCAATAAAACAACAATCTTACATTGTTCTAAAATTACTTTGGACTAATCATAACCTATAACATTTAAATATTTACTACAGGTAATCAAAGAGAATCAAAATACAAACAATAAATTACAGCATCCCCTGGCTAACAAACAGAAGGCTGAATCATAGTAGAGAAGATAAATGGAAACTTTATTTTTTTTTCAAATTTTTCTTTTTTCTTTTTTAAATAGTTTATTGTCAAATTGGTTTCCATACAACACCCAGTGCTCTTCCCCACAAGTGCCCTCCTCTGTTGCCACCCCCTCTTTTCCCCCTCCCCCTTCCTCTTTAACCCTCAGTTCATTTTCAGCATTCAATAGTCTCTCAAGTTTTGCATCCCTCTCTCTCCCCAACTCTCTTTCCCTCTTCCCCTCCCCCTGGTCCTCCATTAGGTTTCTCCTGTTCTCCTGTTAGACCTATGAGTGCAAACATATGGTATCTGTCCCTCTCCGCCTGACTTATTTCACTTAGCATGACACCCTCAAGGTCCATCTACCTTGCTACAAATGGCCATATTTCATTCTTTCTCATTGTCATGTAATACTTCACTGTATATATATACCACATCTTCTTGCTCCATTCATCAGATGATGGACATTTAGGCTCTTTCCATGTTTTGGCTATTGTTGACAGTGCTGCTATGAACATTGGGGTACATGTGCCCCTATGCATCAGCACTTGTGTATCCCTTGGGTAAATCCCTAGCAGTGCTATTGCTGGGTCATAAGGGAGTTCTACGGATAGTTTTTTGAGGAACCTCCACACTGTTTTCCAGAGTGGCTGCACCAGTTTACATTGCCACCAACAGTGCAGGAGGGTGCCCGTCTCTCCACACCCTTGCCAGCATCTATAGTCTCTTAATTTGTTCATTTTAGCCACTCTGACTGGCGTGAGGTGGCATCTCAGTGTGGTTTTGATTTGTGTTTCCCTGATGATGAGTGACGTTGAGCATCGTTTCATGTGCCTGTAGGCCATCTGGATGTCCTCTTTGGAGAAGTGTCTGTTCGTGTCTTCTGCCCATTTCTTCACTGGGTTATTTGATTTTTGGGTGTGGAGTTTGGTGAGTTTCTTGTAGACTTTGGGTATTAGCCCTTTATCTGCAACTATCTTTTCCCATTCTGTCAGTTGCCTATTAGTTTTCTTGATTGTTTCCTTTTCAGTGCAGAAGCTTTTTAACTTGATGAGGTCCCAAGAGTTAAGTTTCGCTTTCATTTCCCTTGCCTTTGGGGATGTGTCGAGTAGGAAATTGCTGCAGTGGAGGTCTAGGAGGTTGTTTCTTACTTTCTCCTCGAGGGTTTTGATGGTTTCCTGTCTCACCTACAGGTCCTTCTGCCATTTTGAGTTTATTTTTGTGTATGGTATAAGAAAGTGGTCTAGTTTTATTCTTTTGCATGTTGCTGTCCAGTTATCCAAGCATCACCTGCTGAAGAGGCAGTCTTTTTTCCATCAGATACTCTTTCCTGCATTGTCAAAAGTTAATTGGCCGTACATTTGTGGGCCCAGTTCTGGGTTCTCTATTTCATTGGTCTATGTGTCTGTTTTTGTGCCAATACCATACTGTCTTGATGATGACAGCTTTGTAGTAGAGGCTAAAGTCTGGGATTGTGATGCCTCCCGTTTTGCTTTTCTTCTTCAATATGACTTTGGCTATTCGGGTTCTTTTGTGGTTCCATAGGAATTTGAGGATAGTTTGTTCTAGCTTTGAGAAGAACGCTGGTACAATTTTGATGGGGATTGTGTTGAATGTGTAGATTGCTTTGGGTAGTAATGACATTTTCACAATGTTTATTCTTCTGATCCATGAGCATGGAATGTTTTTCCATTTCTTGGTGTCTTCTTCAATCTCTTTCATAAGTTTTCTATATTTTTCGTCTTATAGGTCTTTTACCTCCTTGGTTAGGTTTACTCCTAGGTATTTTATGGTTTTTCATGCAATTGTGAATGGGATTAGTTTCTTGGTTTCTCTTCCCACTTCTTCATTATTGGTGTATAGGAATGCATCCGATATCTGCACATTGATTTTGTACCCTGCAACTTTACTGAATTCATTGATCAGTTCTAGAAGTCTTCTGGTGGAATCTGCCAGGTTTTCCATGGAGAGTATCATGTCATCTGCGAAAAGTGAAAGTTTGACTTCTTTGCCAAATCTGATGCCTTTTTTTTCCTTTTGTTGTCTGGTTGCTGATGCTAGGACTTCCAGCACTATGTTAAATAGCAGTGGTGAGAGTGGACACCCTTGTCGTGTTCCTGATCTCAGGGGGAAAGCTCTCAGTTTTTCCCCAGTGAGGATGATATTAGCTGTGGGCTTTTATTAAACTGCTTTTATAATGTTTAGCTAAGTTCCTTCTATTCTGACTTTCTCAAGGGTTTTATTAAGAAAAGGTGCTGTATTTTGTCAAATGCTTTTTCTGCATCTATCGACAGGATCATATGGTTTTTATCCTTTCTTTTGTTAATGTGATGGATCACATTGATGGATTTGCGAATATTGATCCAGCCCTGTAACCCAGGAATGAATCCTACTTGATCATGATGGATAATTCTTTTTATATGCTGTTGAATTCGATTTGCTAGTATCTTGTTGAGTATTTTTGCATCTGTATTCATTAAGAATATTGGTCTGTAGTTCTCTTTTTTTGCTGGGTCTCTGGTTTGGGTATGAAGGCGATGCGGGCTTTGTAGAATGAGTTTGGAAGGTTTCCTTCTATTTCTATTTTTTAGTATAGTTTGAGAAGAATGGGTATTAACTCTGCTTTAAATGTCTGGTAGAATTCCCCTGGGAAGCCATCTGGCCCTGGGCTCTTATTCATTGGGAGATTTTTGATAACGGATTCGATTTCTTCACTGGTTATTGGTCTATGCATGCATTCTATCTCTTCCTGTTTGAATTTTGGTAGTGCATGTGCAGTTGGGAATTTGTCCATTTCTTCTAGGTGATCCAGTTGGTCCGGAGGTGAGGTGAGGTGCACTGCAGAAGGCGAAGTGCTTGCCCTCCTCACAGATGCCACTGCCAATTCCCAGCCCCCAGCTGGGATTGTGATTGTGTTGGGGGAGGGAGCAACTTCTCTTGGCCCAGGCCGGATTCAGGCTGCTGTTTCCTGAGGCCTGGGCGCTGCCGGAAATGAGCTGCGTGCTGCTGCAGCTGAAGCGTGCACCCCTGCCTCTGCCGCCACCAACTCCCAGCATGGATGGAGTAGGGTTGGGGGCTGTTTTTCCCTGTTGGCTCCTGGGATTCGGGATTCGTGAGGCTAATACTGGAGGTGAGGTGTGTGTGGAAATCAGGTGTGTACTCCCTCTCCTGCAGCCAATGTGCGCACCCCTGGAGCCTCCGCTGCCTTGGCCGCAGACTCCCTGCAGGGATCACGCAGGAGTGGAGGCTGTTTTTTCCCTTGTGCCACCAGGGTTTAGGATTTGGGCTGCCCAGGGGTTATCTATGGAGTGGGAGTTTTTCTCTCTGTGTGGGGTTGAACGTTCTTTATCTCTTCTCTAGAGACAAGAAGCATCTTCTTTGAGCGTGTTCAGTCTCTCTGTCTCTTCCCTGTGTCTCTCGGGCTCCATGTGCTTTCCCAGTGTTGGGCTGGAGCTCCCACCTCCCCTACCCCTCTTGGCCTGGCCCATTTTCCTATCTCCCCAGTTCACACTCACTCTCTCAGGCATCTTTGAGGTTGTCTTCTTTCTGGAGTCTGTGTTTTCTCCTTCCACTCTTGTAGATGAGAGTAATGTCCTTCTCAGTTCGATAGATGGGGTGGATGAAGTTTACAGAGCCCCCTTCCTCTCCGCCATCTTGGCTCCTTCCTCCGATAAATGGAAACTTTAAACTAGCTTTGAATTTATAACCTATATTTTTTCATTAAAATGATGTAATTGACATCTACACATAGTGAATACTGACAAAATATATTGAACTTGTGAAATATAGCATGGGAATAATTAAAACATAAAACATTATGTAGTGTAGTTTGATTTTTTAACCCTAATATTTTCTTTCTTGGTAGTCAAACAAAAATTTGGATATTTCGATTAACGCATCAAACAACTTTAATCTCAACATTACGTGGTCAGTTGGTTCAACAGGTAAGAGAATTTTGTTGTCACATGTCTTTCACATGTGTGTGTAAATGGAGGATGTTCTAATAGGACTTTTCTTTGTTAATTCAAATAATTGAAATAATTGTGCTTGTTCAGGTATAAATAATAAGTAGTATTATTAATAAAATTTCATTACTCTGCTAACTTTGTCCCTTATTCAATTAAAATTAGATGGGTAACAAATATTATACACCACTTAATTTTTTAAAATGACATTGTTATGAATTGCTGTGATTTAATTAAGATAGAGTACTTCTTTAATGATTGAGACTGAGATTTCAATTATTTGGTTCACTACCAAAAAGCTATAAATGTAATTATTAACCTTAATATTGATATAAAACAAATTCTGTGCATGTTGATAAATTAACAGGTTTTTTATTCCTTTCTAACTTAGAAATATACTATCACCTTTGTCAGCTTTGGCGCTGAGAGAGGGTTAGGAAAAAAAAAAAACCCTTTCCTTATTGTCTTCTGTAATAAGTTAAAGAAGTTGAAATTTTTGACTTTTAACAAATAGGACCAACATGAAATACAAATTGTCTGTTGGATTATCAAAATGCATGCTCACTTTCGTAAGAAATTTGATTGATTTTTATTTTCTATATCAAAGATATACTGTTGCATAAATGAGTTGGAATCATCTTTAAGGAAATCATGTGGATTCTGGGGTGCCTGGGTGTCTCAGTCAGTTGGACATTCAGCTCTTGGGCTCTTGATCTCAAGGTCGTGAGTTCAAGCCCCATACTAAAGCTCTGTACTATGCATGGAGCATACTAAAAAACAAAGAAAAGAAAATATATGTATTCTTATGTCATTATGCTATTTTAATATGTAGGATGATGGGGACATAGAATTCAAGAGTGATGTGTTTTTTTCAATTCTAGAACCTATATTATATATGTTATAAATTGAGATGTTTGGGCAAATATAGTCACATTTTGCTTCGATGGTGCTCAACTTATAGTAAAATCTTTGCACTTGAGCTTCATTAATTAAGAATTAATGAAAACTTGTACTACTAATTTGAAAACTACTTTGGTCTAATAAACTGACTCCAGAAGAGTTCTAAAGTTTGTCAACAAAAATACACAAAACCTCTATAATTAGATTATAATGATGATGTTAGTATGCAAGCAATTATTTATAACTTTCAGATTCCCAAAACCAAATCTCAGAAATTTTGATTTATCAGATTGGGATACGGGATCATGAAACAGCAACCCTGGTAATTTTGGATTAGGTGATGAGTTAGAAATTAATTCAGTTGCTCAGTAAACTAATTCTAAATATTTTTACTGTTTGTCAAAGGGGAAGGCTCAGTAAGATTGTTGGAAATGCTTTGTCACATTTGGTTAATTTCAGTAAATATTTACTGAGTATGCATATGTGTTTAACTAATTGAACATTTAGCTCATGTTTTAAATTACAGTCTCCTTTCAATTTATTCAAAGTAGTGATGATTCAATTTGTGGTTAAGACAAATAAATTGATTTCTTTTCCATGTTTTAATTGGATTGAGACATGTGAAATATGTCCTGATTTGTTTCGAGAGGCTCTGTGGAGTAGTGAATAGAAAGAATTCAGTGTCTGGAGCTAATGTATACCTGAGTTCCAAAGAGCAGTTTACCATTCAGTAGGTACAAAATTAAGGCTTGTGTCTTAATCTTTCTGTGACTTAGGTTTCAATTTGAAAAATAGAGATGGAATACCTCTGGGATATAACTGTTATTAGAGAAGAATATAAAGTCTCTTTACCAATGTCTAGTCCATACCACTTAATAAGTGGTATCATTTAAAAAATAATTTTATACTGTTTCCATTACAGTTATGATTATCTTTTTTCTCCTTTCTCACTCTAAATAGTACACAAGTTAACTTTGATAGTTGTTTTTATAACTGCAGTTATAAAAGTTAAGTAAATATATATTTTTAAGTTAAAAAGATCCTTTTTTCCTAATATGAAATTTTAAGGTTTGTTTTTTTTATTTTCATTGTAGCTGGAACAATTTCTGGAGAGGAGTCTCCTATAGTGTCCAAGACTAATATAAAGGAATACAGAGATAGTTTTTCATATGAAAAATTTAACTTTAGAGGCAACCCTAACATTACATTCTATGTGTACGTCAGCAACTTTTCCTGGCCTATTAAAATACAGGTAAGTGCTAATAATATTTAACATAATGACCATTGAATATTTTCTTTACAAAAACAGTTGGTCTTTAGTTCAAAGTAATGATATAGATAAGATTTTTATTTTTTGAACAAAATGATACATGTGTGTACCCTTGATATAAAGGGTACATTGAATGTCTATCATGATGACTGTCTTTATAAAGTTCATACTTATGATATTGAATCAATCAATGTACTAATTTTTCACTGAAATCATATTCTAGAAATGCATCAAGGGGCGCCTGGGTGGCTCAGTCAGTTAAGCGTCTGACTTCAGCTCAGGTCATGATCTCATGGTTCATGGGTTGAGCCCCACATTGTGCTCTGTGCTAACAACTCAGAGCCTGGAGTCTGCTTTGGATTCTGTGTCTCCCACTCTCTCTGCCCCTTCCCTGCTCCTGCTCTGTCTCTCTTTCTCTCAAAAATAAATAAACATTAAAAAATGCATCAAAACTTGAAAAAATTAGATTGGATTTTTTGACTGTCTATTTCAACTGAGGGTTAGATACTCTGTTATTTCAACTCTACTTAAAATTATTTGCTGTGTTATTGGGGCGCCTGGGTGGCTCAGTCGGTTGCGTGTCTGACTTCGGTTCAGGTCAATTTCTCACAGTTTGTGGGTTCAAGCCCTGCATTGGGCTCTGTGCTGACAGCTCAGAACCTGGAGCATAGAGCCTGCTTTGGATTCTGTGTGTCCCCCCACTCTCTCTCTGTCCCTCCCCGGCTCATATTTTCTCTCTAATAAGTAAAAATTAAGAAAAAGATGTTTAAAAAGTTATTTGCTGTTTTTAGAATCTCATTTTTGCTTTATTATATACGAACATAATTTAAACTTTCATTAAAAATTTAAGGTAAGCAATTTAACAGTTCTATTAGACCCACTGCCTCTGACTATTGGTTTCTTTATGCTATATATATGTGCATATTTCTTTTTTTCTTTCACATTGTATATTTCATTTTTATTGTCTGTAGTGATAGGCTGCAAAAGGCTTTAGATTTATTGCTAGGAAACATTTAGGAAGTTCTATCTTGAAATATTCAGGGTTTGTGTTCTTAATTTACGCTTTTATGAAGGAAACGCCTGTGTGTTGTAGTTTGGGTTTGTTCGTATATTCATTCTTTTATGATTGATTATTTGGTTAGATGGAATTCAGATTAGTTTATGGAATATCTCATATGTATATCAAGCTCTATGCTAGGTTATTATGTTTTATAATCTTTTGACAAAGTATATGGGGCGCCTGAGTGGCTCAGTTGGTCAAGCGTCCAACTCTTGATTTCAGCTCAGGTCATAATTTCATAGTGGTGAGATCGAGTCCCACGTCAGGTTCTGTGCTAGGTGTAGAGCCTGCTTAAGATTCTCTCTCTTTGTCTCCCTCTGTCCGCCGCACCCACATGCTCTTTCTCAAAAAATATATAGATTATTCTTTCTCCTTTTATACTAATGACACCTTACAATCTGTGACTGAAAATGTTTGTATGGGTTTTATTTTTAGGTTTCAAGTTTTAATTCAAATTCTAGTTAGTTAACATGCAGTGTAATATTGGCTTCAGGAGTAGAATTTAGGGATTCATCACAAGTGCCCTCCTTAATACCCATCCCTTGTTTAGCCTACTTACCTCCCTCTATCAACCCTCAGTTTGTTCTCTATAGTTAGAGTCTGTTTTAATGCTTTGCGTCTCTTTTCTTCCCCACCAGCCATGTACATCTTTTCATTTATTCTATTCTATGAGTGAAACCATATGGCATTTATCTGTTTCCTGATTTACTTTGCTTAACAAAGTACATTATAGCTCCATCCACATTATTGCAAATGGCAAGATTTCCCTCATTTTGGTGGTTGAGTAATATTCCTCTGTGTGTGTGTGTGTGTGTGTGTGTGTGTGTGTGTGTACATACATACATGCATACATACTACGTCTTCTTTATTCATCAGTTGATGGCATTTGGGCTCTTTCTATACTTTGGCTATTATTGATAGTGCTGCTATAAACAGCAGGGTACATATGTTTCCTTGAATCGGTATTTTTGTATCCTTTGGATAAATTCCTGGTAGTTCAATTTCTGGATCATAGGGCAGTTCTATTTTTAACTATTGGAAGAACCTCCATTTGTTTTCCATATTGGCGACATCAGTTTGCATCACCACCAACAGTGTAGGAGGTTTCCCCTTTCTCTCCTAACCAACATTTGTTGTTTCCTCTGTTGTTACTTTTAGCCATTCTGACAGGTGTGAGGAGGTATCTCATCATGGCTTTAACTTCTATATTCCTGATGATGAATGATATTGAACAACTTTTCATGTGTGGGTTGACCATCTGTATCTCTTCTTTGGAAAAATGTCCATTCATGTCTTCAGCCCATTTTTCAACTGGATTATTTTTTTTAATACTAATTTCTCTGTCATTTGTGGGAGCAAGGTATTTTTAAAAGTCGTATATTTATAGGAAAATTATTTTCACATTTAAGGCTAATTTAACATCGAAATTAAGGAAGTTAACTATTGAAGAAATACTATAAATTACTACTCATTAATGGGAATTTTTTGATGAACTTATTTCTTTATTGTATAGTGATTTATTTCTATGCTTTTATAGTCAGAAAATGATGGAAATATTTCTATATAGTTTTTAAAATTTTTGACAGTTTTGACACCAACGTTGGTGATGTTGGATATATCATTTTATCTCTAAGATTTTACAGAAATGTGAATCAGATTTCACTTGGCTTATTGAAATTAAGTTTAAAGGCAACCAAAGGGCTCATCTATTGTCCTTATTAAGTAATAATTAAAATTGATATAATTGTTACAATTTTAATTTTTTTCATGTTCTTCATGTTTTGGTTATCTAATTATTTCATTTTTAAGCAAATTACATAGTTACTATAGAATGTTAATGAATATTTAATGACTAAATATTAACTTTTTAAATTGGATTTTTATTTGAGAACATACTAGTAATATATCGTAGAAGCCAAACCTGAGTGTGTAATAAAGTTGAAATATTCCATTCTCCCTAAATAATAAAATTTAGAATATAATTGTGATGGTCAAAATGAGTAGAGCTGAATTCCTACTCTGTGATTAAAGTCATTTCATTAGTTCTGAGGGATATGTTATATTACAGCATATGAGTATGTGTTTTATAGGACTATAATAAACTTTCAATTAATAAATATAAAATTATAAGATGATTAAAATTTTTTTTAACTTTTATTTATTTTTGATAAACAGAGAAAGACAGATCATGAGCAAGGGAGGGGCAGAGAGAGAGGGACACACAGAATCGGAAGCAGGCTCTAGGCTCTGAGCTAGCTCTTGGCACAGAGCCTGACCTGGGGCTCAAACCCATGAACTGTGAGATCATGACCTGGGCTGAAGTCAGATGCTCAACTGAGTAAGCCACCCAGGCGCCCCAAGATGATTTTAATTAGTATATGTTTGCTAATAGAATTGAAATATTTGATCCACTTTTGAATGTTTAATCAACCTTGTTATACAGCAATAAGCTCCACTTAGTCCTTTTGTGTTATTTTTTTCATGTATTGCTGTTTTAGCTTTCTTAAAATTTTGTTAAGAATTTTTATACCTATATTTATGAGGGCTGTTAGTCTATAGTTTTCTATTCTTGTAATGTTGTTTGACTTTGTATCATTGTATTGCTGGCTTTATAATGTGACTTGGAAAATATTACTTCCTCTGTAATTTTATGAAATATCTGTGTGTAATTTTTTTTTTCTTAAATTCGTGGTAGAATTCAACACTGAATGTATCTGGACTAACAGTTTTCTTTTGGGAAGGTTTTGGCTAAAAATCCAATTTCTTTAATAGAGTTTTTCTGGTTCTCTATTTCTTTTGGAGTGACATCTAACGATTTGTGTCTCCCAGTTGTATTTCTCCCATTTATTTATTTTGTAGAATTTATTGGCAAAATATTGTTAATAATATTCACATGTTATTTAGTGACGTCATCACTCTCATTTTTGATGTTCATAATTTGTTTCTCCTCTATTTTGTTTTCTTCCCTGCTTTGTCAGTATGGCTAGAGAGTTATCACTTTCACTAATTTTTTCTTAAGGAAACAGATGGTTTCATTTTGTTTCTCTATGTCTTTTTATTTCATTAATTTCTACTCTTTATTCCCTTTCTTTTCCTTACTTTGACATTAAATTGTTCCTTTTTTTCTTGGTCTTAAGGTGAATACTTTCTAATTTCCTTTTTTTAAAGTTTACTATTTTGAGAGAGAGGAAGAGAAAGAGAGAAGTGAATGGGGGGAGGAGCAGAGAGAGATGAAGAAAGAGTATCCAGCAGGGTTTTTGCTTGTGGTTGACTTCAAGTTTCATAGCATTGGAGTCTAAAATTATGCATGATATGATCTCAGTCTTTTTGTACTGCTCAAATAAACCCCTGCCCCCTTTTCCCCTTCTCTTTTTCTCTGAGACACATATAATATGAATGTTATTATGTTTAATAGAGTTATTGAGTTCCCTACATCTACATTTGTGATCCAATATTTTTCTTTTCCTCTTCTTTTCAGCCTCATTATTTTATCTTCTATGTCATTTATAGTTCTTCTGCTTCTTCTGCCCTGTGTTTGTTAGAATCAATTGGTTTTGTATCTTGGTTACAGCACTATTTTCAGCAAGACTAGCTTTTAGTTCTTGTATCTCTGCAGTAAGGGACTACCTGGTATCTTCTATGCTTTTCTGAAGCCCAAATAGAATGCTTACAATTGTTGTTTTAAATTTTTTTTATTAGGGGGGCGCCTGGGTTGCTCGGTTGGTTGAGTGTTCGACTTTAGCTCAGGTCATGATCTCATGATTCAATTCGTTCGTTTGAGCCCCACGTCAGGCTTTGCGCTGACAGTTCAGATTATGTCTCTCCCTCTCACTGCCCTTCCCCCAGTGGTGCTCTTTCTCTCTCAAAAATAAACATTTCAAAAAATAATTAAAAAAATAAATTCTTGATCAGGGACATTACTTACTTCTACTTCAATTAGATTCCTCACTGTGACTTTTTCTTGTTCTTTATTTTAGGATGAATTTCTCCATCTTGTCTAGGTCCCTGTCTTCTTCTTTGTGTTAGGAAAGCCTAGTATGTTTCTTGCTTCTGAGAGTAATGATTTTATTAAGAATAGGTCATATGGTGCTTCAGGAAATTTGTGGTGCACGCTGTGTGTGGTCTGCTGTTGTGTTCTGGCTGCTCTTTCTTGAGCTCAGGCCAGTCCTCTGCAGAGTTTCTCCTTATCTGGGGCGGCGAGCGTTTGGACCTTGACCAGTGTGTTGAATTTAACTAGGTTTCCACTAGTCTGCTCTTTAAAATAGGCCTGATTGTATTTCCACCAGAGCTGACGCTTTGCAGCACTCTATGGTCAGTAGACTTGGTCCACGCAGGAGGTTTTTGTGGGTCTGTAGGGTGGGGCCCGCTTCTCTTCTGGCTCTCAGGCACACCTGTCCTAATATAGAAGTCCCTGCAGAGTGCAGCAGAGTGGGACTTGGGGTAAGCAGCTTAGGCCTCTATTATCGGCACTGTTATGTTCACTAAAGTCAGTTAGTACTAATGGGTGAGGGAGAAAAATGGCGCCAGCCTGTGTGCTCGTCACTGGAAAAGGGAGTTCGCATCTACAACTGTCCAGAAAGTTCTCAGAAGAATGAACAGTCTCTCTTCATGTGTCCCATACCTCCCTTAGAGCCCTGCTTTCACCCTGTGTCCTGGCTCTCTGCCTGCCCAGCAGTGCAGTGCACCTGTGTCTACCCAGGCACACTGGTGGGGTTTCAAAACTCCAAATTCTAAGCATCTGGTGTGCTGGTGACCCACACTGTTCCTCTGGGGAAGGGTCTTACCAGGCTGGCGTCCAGGTTAACTGCCCTCAGCAGGTGTCTCTTCTCCCATGCTGGGGAATGGAGCAGTGCAGTATTCCCCAGTGGTTCTTCTGTCTTCTGAGAGGTGGTGTTACCTCTCCCAAATGCACTTCAAGAAGGGAAAGCATCTCCAAGTGTGACCCAGGGGCTCCTCAGACCGCTCTGTCCACTCCTGGGCCTCTGCCCTCCTCCACAGGAGCACTGCTGTGCCCGCCAGGCTCCACACCGGCCATGGCACAAACTTCTAACACTTAAGTCTTTGAGTTTTACTGGTTTTAAAAATTCACAATAATTAGCCCCTCTCATTTTCCTGGTCAGTGGTTTTGGGAAGGTATTCTTCTTGTGCAGTCTACTGCACTCTGTTCTCTCTCTTTCCCTCTCTCTGTGATCAGAGCTCCTTCTCCTCCAGAGCACACATGATTCTTGTGTGCCCCAAGTCCCATCTTCGCACCTCATACTTCCATTTTCTCCCCTCTCAGTCCTAAGATCAATTTCTTGGCTGTTCAAAATGGTTTGATGCTGATCTCACTGTGTTCAAGGGAGGAGGCGGGCATAGGCTCCTCCTCCTCCTCCATCTTGACTCCCTTTGTAGTAAGCGATCGCGTGCTGTATCATTTTTCATCCTTCTTTATCCTATTTTTTCTTTTATATTTAAAGTGAGTTTCTTTTAGGCAGCATGGAGTTTATCCAATCTTAAGCCATGTACATGTGACATACATGTATTTATATCTTTTGGTTTAAATCTTATTATTTGTTTAGTATTTTTCTTTTGCTCTTTATTTCTTCTTTATCTGCCTTTTTTGAGGCAGATTGAGGCAATTTGAGCGTTTTGTAGTATTTCATTTTATTCTTTCTGTTGACTTATAGCTACAATTCCATATTGTTATTTTATTCATATACAATAAAGTCTTGGTTTGTGAGCATAATTCATGCTTGTAATCCAAAGCATTAGCATATCAAAGCGAGTTTCATAATCATTAGTTCAGCTGTGATCAGATGATGTTTGGCATCATGTACTATTCATATTGTAAGACATCACTCATTTATCAAGTTGAAATTTATTAGAGGGTGTCTGGGTGTCTCAGTCGGTTGAGCGTCCGACTTCAGCTCAGGTCATGATCTCATGGTTCGTGGGTTTGAGCCCTGCATCGGACTCTGTACTGACAGCTAGCTCAGATCCTGGAGCCTGCTTCAGATTCTGTGTCTCCCTCTCTCTCTGATCCTCCCCTCTCATGCTGTGTCTCTCTCTCTCTCTCAAAAATAAATTAAAAAAAATAAATGAAATTTATTAGAAATGTCTATCTTATGGAGCACTGGCAAAATAAGTTACTTGCAATCCAAGGCTTTACTGTACTTCTTAAATGTTTCATCATTTACTTCCAGGTAATATTCCATCACTCAATTTTTTTTAATGTATTAACCTTAAGGGCTGCTTGGGTGACTCAGTTGGATGAGCATCCAACTTTGGCTTAGGTCATGATCTCTTAGTTCCTGAGCTCAGGCCCTACTTTGGGCTCACTGTAAGTGCAGAGCCCACATTGGATCATCTGTCCCCCCCTCTCTCTCTGCCCCTCCCCTTTGTGTGTGTGTGTTTCCTCTCTTAAAAATAAACATTAAGCTTTCCTCTTTCTGTAGAATCTGATTTCTCTCTAGTATCATTTTCCTACTGCCTAAGGGACTTAAGGACTTACACACTCCATGTAGATCTGCTGGCAATGAATTATATCATTGTGTATTTTGAAAATGTCTTCATTACACTTTTTGGGGGAGTTGAAGAATTCTACATTGTAGCTTTTTTCTTTCTTTTCTTTCAAAGATGTTTATCCAGTGTCTTTGGGATTGCATTGTTCCTAATGAAAAATCTCCTTTTAACCTTCTTCTTTGTATATAATGGTCTTTTTCTTCTTTCTGCCTTTAAATTTTTTTCTTTTGCACTGGTTTTGGCCAATTTGAAAATGGTGTACAGAGGTTTGGTTTCTTCTTATTTCTTGTGTGTGGGTTTTAGTGAACTTCATATATAAATAAAATTATACTTATCAGATTTGGAAAACTGTATTTCTCAATTTTTTTTTCTTGCTCCTCCCTTCTTCTCCTTTGGGAATTGCAATTGTATGTATATAAGACTGCTTGAAATTGTTTCTTGGCTTTCAAATGCTCTGTTTTTGTTTCTTATTCATTCGTTTTTTATCTCTTTGTGTTTCATTTTGGATATTTTCTTTTCCTGTATCTTATTAATCTTTTCTATAGTGCCCAATTTCATTTTAATCCCGTTCAGTGTATCTTTCATCTCAGATATTATATTTTTTTAGCTTGAGAATTCTGATAAGGTTTTTTAGAAAACATCTTCCAAGTCTCTACTTAACATGCTCTGTTCTTTTTCTGCCTTCTTAATATATGGAATATGGTTATTATAACTCTTCTATAAATAATCTACAAATTCTGTAATTTGTATCTCTTCTGAGTTTCTTTTTTGTTGTTTTATTTTGCTGCTCCCTATGGGTCATATTTTGATTAGCTACCAAAGATTTTGAATTTCACCTTTTTGTGTGGTAGGCATGTATCTATTTTGTTAAATAAATTTTAGCATTGTTTTGGGATGGAGCTAATTTTCTTATAAAAAATGATCTTTACAAGGCTTATTTTTGTTTTGTTAGGCAGGAACAAAGCAGCATTTAGCTGCTGTTAATCTTTTCATTACTGAGGCACTGTTTTTCTGGGTACTGTATTCTGTTTTCTACTCTGACTCTCAGGACCATGAAATATTCCCAGCTCTATGTGAGTTTTGAGAATTATTTTCTCTGCTCCTTTCAGATGGCTTTTTCCCCAGTGTTGGATAGTGTCTTTATCAGTAAGTAATCTTCACCTGAAGACTCCAGGGGACCCTCAGCAAATCTTCATAGCCCTTTAGGAAGTTCTCTCTTCTCTAGTATACCTTCCTGTTAACTCTAGCTACCTTGACTTCTACATATTGTCAGTTTTACCTCCTCAACTCCAGAAGATTTCTGGGATACACATGTGCTCACTCTGTTTTTGATGCAGCCTCAAAATCACAATAATCTGTGATATTTAAATGCTCACCTCGTTTTTTTTCTCCATTCAGGAATCATTGTCCTACATTGTTTGATTACCCATTTCTGAAACAGATGTTTCATATGTTTTATTTGTTGTTTTTACAGAAGGATATATTTATTCCCTCCATTCTGGAAGGAGGTAGATACCCTACATGTAATTATGAGTCTAAACAGTAAATAGAATAAATATGCTTTCTATGGGTTTGTTCACCAAAGAGGGGAACCACATATATAGTGCCTATGTATGTTACTGAAACTATATATAGTTATTATATATGTGGTTTTATGTTTTTGTTTGCAATATGTTTTATTTAGTAGCTTTGATTTAAGCTTCCAAGTGATTTGTTGGTAAATGATAGTCAGGCTGCAGACATATGTCTGTGTATTTTAGATTTTAAAAGCACATACTGTTGTGGATTCCAAGCTGCAAGTTATGAGAAAATTTACAATCTGTAGATGCAATTGTTCATAAATATTTACAAACTACACTCTGTGGAAGCAGTTATTTTGAAAAGTGGCTGAAATAAAGAAATACAAAAAAACCCAAATTTCTATTGAAAAATGTCCCTATGGCCATTAGATACCAAGAAATGTCTAAAAGTAAAGATCACTATTTTCTTTTCACAAAATTTTATCAGTGATATTTCTAACAAGCAAACATTGTTTTTGAGATAAGTTAAGACTTAACTTTTATGATCACTTTTATTTAATTTATTTTAATACTTGCTTCAATAGAGTCACTGTATAGGGAGAGAACAATGAGAATATAGTTAAAAGAAAGTGCTTCAGGTTGCTTTAGCCTTTCTATCTATAATTTAATTTTTTGCATTCTTACATGCTATAACATAAAAGACGTATGAAGGATTTAATATTTAATTATTTGTTGTTTGCATTATAAAATATGTTTTTATCATCTCATTTTGGTAAGCCAAAAATTTCACATAGATTTACATGAATTAACATCAATAGTATTTTCATAATTTTATGTGACAGTTTTTTCCATCACAGTTCTTTTAAGCACTTTCAGTTGTAATGTTTGTATATATATTTGAATAGATTAAGCAGATCCATTTAAAAGGTAATACTTGAGTAAGGAGAAGTTTTTAATGAGATGCAGGAAAGTATTTTCTTACTCTTTATTCAACTTGATCCAACTTGGGTCTAACCTTGTTATCAATAGGATGAAACTAACTTGTATGATAATAGAACTCTATAGATTTCTATAAATAATGAACAAAATAAAAAGACATCAGAATGGTCATTGCTTACTGAAGTGGCTTCTGTGTTTTGCTGGTCAAAACCTTATATAAAGTAGTACTTCTCTCAGAAATGGCAGCTATTAAACATTTGTATAAAATTTTGGCTACACTTTCAAGCCATTACTAAGTTTCAATCATACATAAGACATTTTGCTAGCATATAAAAAGGAATACAGTGTAGTTAGTCTGTACCCTTATGTAGCTCACAAAATATATTAGTAAGCATTCTTTCAGTTGTAGATACTGAAATTCAACTTTAAATTACCTTTAAAGTAAAACAAGGGGCATTGTAGGCTTAGAAAACAGGGCAATGCTCTTGGGAACTTCAAGAACCCAATTTCATTTCTTCTGACCATATTTCCTAAAATTGCATCTCTTAACATAATAAGAACTCTCAACAAAGTAGGTTTAGAGGGAACATACCTCAACATAATAAAGGCCATATATGGAAAACCCATAGTTAACATCATCCTTAATGGGGAAAAACTGAGAGCTTTCCCCCTAGGAACAAGATAAGGATATCTACTTTCGTTACTTTTATCCAACATAGTACTGGAAGTCCTAGCCACAGCAATCAGACAATAAAAAGAAATAAAAAGCAGCTAAATCAGTAAAAGAGAAGTAAAGCTTTCACTATTTGTAGTTGATGATACTATATATAAAGCTACATCCCTTGGCATCCTTTATACTGTTTTATATAAATAATTATTTAATTGAGTTTCACAATGTATGTTGACTATATTATATTCTATTTTAGTTTCAGTTATAGCACCCAAATTTAGCTATCCCAGAGATAAATGGGAAAAGACTCTCTTAGTGTCTTTATATAGAGTCTCAGGCACAGATTTTGATTTTGTTTAAGTCACAAAATGTTCTCTGAGCCGTTTGCTGTCACTGATATGGATGTGAAAGATATTTATGAGTTGAAGAGTTCTAGATTATATTTCCTCCTCTGTGATTTTTACAGAGATGATATTGAAGCAGGAAAGTTCTTAGTAAGAATTAAATTGAAGCAAGATTCTGAAGGATAACTAGGAGTTCAGAAAAGGCACATTACACATGAAGGGGAATCTAGATGAGAAGAATATGTTTTCAAAGTTATGATTAAATAATTTTCATCAGGGAGCAAATTGATATTTAGTGGTTTTTAGTGGTTGTATGATAGAAAATGGTGGTCTTTGGTGATCATGATGGTGGTGTGGATATACAAGTGTGGTTGGAATTAGAGAGGAAGTGTAACGGGAAACGACTCAGACTGACCAAACACCAGAGGAAGTGAAGCGACTCCTTTATTTACCATGTGGGCCCAGAGGACCGCTCCTCCAAATTCTGGGCCCCAGAACACCGGGCGCAGCCTCGCTTTATAGCAAGTGGGGCAGGGGCTTCTTCTGGCGCCCGGAGTGGTAGGCGGGATTACAGAAGCTTAGAAGCAGGAAAATTAAATGTCGTTTTTTATGGTGGGGGGGTTTTCTGAGATAGCGGAGCTTATCTCAATGGCTGCAACAAATGCAACAGTGCTCTATCAGAAGTGTGACTGGCAAATTTTCTTGAAGCAAAATGACAAAGTATTTGTAGAGTTAATTATGAAATGTGCATTTTAGAAAGAAAATTCTGATGGTCATCTGGCTGAAGGGTTGGACTATAGAGAATTTTTCTGAAAATTAAACCTAAGTTATATTTATTATTTTTTGTATTTATTAAAAAAAATTTAATGTTTTATTTATTTTTGAGACAGAGAGACAGAGCATAAGTGGGGGAGGGGCAGAGAGAGAGAGGGAGACATAGAATCAGAGGCAGGCTCCAGGTTCTGAGCTGGCAGGACAGAGCTGGACACCAGGCTCAAACCCACAAACGTGAGATCATGACCTGAGCTGAAGTCGGAGGCTTAACCAACTGAACCACCCAGGCACCCCTGTATTTATTTTTTTATTTGACATTTAAAAAAGGAATTTGCATGTTCTGAATTGACAGCCGAAACAATTAGTAAGACTACATCCTCAAGATCATTATTGACCTATTTCCAAAGAGGATGTTACTTCGTAAGTTTTTTGTTATTTTGCACATAATTTGGTAGATCTGTCTAAATAAGCCAAAGCCTTTCAAAATGGCCTACCAAAGAGAGGAAATATTTTTCTAGGGGTATTTCTGAATTGAAATGTTTTTCATAAGAAAAGTAAACCAAGAAATAGATTCTTAACTGTAGAGAACAAACTGGTGGTGACTAGGGGGGAGGGGGGTGGAAGGATGGGTTAAACAGATGGTACGTATTAAGGAGGCACTTGTGATGAGCACAGAGTTTTGTGTATAGGTGTTGAATCACTAAATTCTATACCCGAAGTTAATATGACACTGTATGTTAACTGGAATTTAAATAAAAACTTGAGAAAAAGAAAAAAATAATAAAATATCTATTTTTCTTTCTTTACTTTTATTCAAGTCAGTAAAATTAATTGTATGCCTAGTATGTTGAAGTAGTATACTACATCTTAGGAGGAAATGTTTGATTGCTATCCACATTGGCAATTTTTCATTTAAAAGTTATTTCTTACTGTATTGCAATCTGATTTCTACCCTTATTGCTCCTTTGAAACTACTAAGGCATAGGACAGGATGCCTGGGTGGCTCAGTTGGGTTAAGCGTCTGACTTCAGCTGGGGTTATGATCTCATGGTTCATGGGATCAAGCCCCGTGTCGGTCTCAGTGCTGACAGCTCAGAGTCTGGAGCCTGTTTTGGATTCTGTGTCTCCCTCTCTCTCCATCCCTCCCCTATTCATATTCTGTCTCTCTCTGTCTCAAAAATAAGAGATTCTTTTTGTGTTTATTCCCCTTGAAGTTTATTGAGCTTCTTGGGTATATAGGTTAATGTATTTCATAAAATCTGGTAAGTTTATAGCCATTATTCTTCAAATATTTTTTCTGCTACTTTCTCCTTTCTTTCTGGTGACTCCGTCATACCTGTGTTGGTATATTTAATAATATTCCACATTTTTCTGAAGTTCTATCCATTTTCTTTCATTCTTTTCTCTTTGCATTTAGGATTGCATAATATCTATTGAACTATGTGTTAGGGATTTTTTTCTTTTTTAGTTCAAATCTTCTGTTAAGCTTTGTTGGTGAAATTTTCATTTCAATTATTTTATTTTTAACTTTAGAATTCCATTTCATTTTTAAAATAATTTCTATTGGCAGTCTCTATTTCATGAAAAATTGTTATTACATCTTTTTTATTTTACCTCTTTCACCATGGCTTTCTTTAGCTATTTGATTATAACATCTTTGACATTTTTGTTAAAACCAGTAACTCAGTCCTCTCACAAGCAGTTTTTATATCACCGGTTTTTTATTCTGTGTATGGGTTACATTTTTCTGTTCTTTGTATGTTTTGTACTTTGTTGTTTTTGTTGGGTACAGTACATTTTAGGATATTTATTGTGTCATCTTGGGCTAATGATTTTCCTTTGCTGTTTGCTTCTGTATTTGACTTTGCTAGATTATTGTAGGGAAGTCTGTGTATTCTGCAGTGGGAAGCCTGTGGCGGTATTCCTCAAAGGGCATAGCCTTTGGCATGGGCATAGTCACTATGAGGTTTAACATTGTTCTCTTTGATTGACTCCCTCCCTAATCTCCCCGTTAAGCTCTTGGCTACATTTGGTATCACAACCAGGTGCAAGTCTGCACTAATTTGCCACTGATTGCTCTCTTGTGTTTAGTGGTCTCCCTGGGGTATCAATTGCTCCGCAGTTCTGATCCAGTTAAATTTAGGCCTAAGTAGTTTGAGGGCAGGTTGCTGTTTTTTTCCCCCTCAATCTCAGGTTGGCTTTTAATATCTCTTTTTCCCATGTTCTCTCTGATGAACCTGCTGGCCTAATGTTGTAACATGTTGCTCTTAATTAAAAGAATCTGAAAAAAGATAAAAAGAACTCTCCCGGCAAGTTTGGAAAAGGCGTGGGGGGGGGTGGATTTCCTCAACTTGATAAAGAAAACATTTTAATAGTTGTCTCTATACACTGTCAATGAATATGTAAAAATTGAAATTAAAAATACAGTACTATTTCTAGTTACTCCAAAGAAAAGGAAAGAAATGAAATTGAGTATACATTTAATAAAACATGCACAGGATCTGCATGCTGAAAATTATAAAATGATGATGGAAGATATCAAGGAAGACCTGAATAAATAGAGAAATATTTATGGATTGGAAGATTTATCATAACAACTACACTAGTTCTTTCCAAATTGATCTATAAGTGTAATGAAATTCCTGTCAAAATCCCTGGAAGATATTTTGTAGATATAGGTAAGCTTATTCTACAATTTATATGGAAGGGTACAAGCCATAGATTAGCTAATATAATTAGACAAAGAAAAATAAAAAGGAAGAATTATTCTTTCTCATATTGTCTTACTGCTTAAGTATAGTAGTCAGAGAAATTACTCTATCTTATATTATTTTACTACCATCATACAGCAATCAAGAGAGAATAGAACTGGCGGACCCATAAATAGATCAACAAAACTATATTTAATTGACTTTTTTACAAAGGGCCAAAAGTATTTCAGTGGAAAAGGGTAGTCTTTTCAGCAAATGGTACTGGAACAATTGAACATATATATATATATGGGCATAAATGAAACAGAACCTAAACCTTACACCTTGTACAAAAGTCAACTCTAAATGAAGCATATGCCAAAATGTAAACTTAGAGCTATACAAATTCTAGAAAAAAATAAGAGAACTATCTTCAGGATGTAGGGCTGAGCAAAGGTTCTTAGACTTGACACCAAAAGTCCAATTTATTAAAGGAAAATATGATTAATTGGAGTTAATTAATATTATAAACTTGCCCTGCAATGGCCCATATACAAACTGTACACTGGGAGAATGTATTTGTAAATCACATTTCCAAGAAAAGACGTATATGTGGAATATACAAAGAAGTCTCAGTATTCATCCTTCAGCCTTAAAGGAACCAAACATGCTGATTAGAAAATTGGCAAAGACATGAAGCAATGAGATAAACTTGCCAAATGAGAATATTAAGAGAGGTTTAAAATCAATTATCAGGGATGTGAAATTTAAAAGCACAATTAAATATCACTAGATTTATACTCTGCTATTTAATCAGAATGGCTAAAATGAAAAAAACGTGATGTACCAAATGCATCCAAGGATACAGAGATATTGGATCACTCACACCTTGCTCCTGGCGATATAAGATGGAGAGCTACTCAAACTAGAAGGAAATTGTTGTTCTGTAGCCATTGGACTCTTGGACGCTTATCCCAGAGAGATGAAAACTGACGCTTACACACCTGTGCCCAGATGTTCACAGCACCCTACTTGTAACGGCCAAAACCTGCAGTCCTCCTTCAGCGGACCGGTCAGGCAACCCGTGCTGCATTTGCACCATGTAATACTTCTCAGCAGTAAAAAGGACCAAACTACTGATTCATGTAATACTTTGGGTAAATCAGAAATTACTAGTTAATATTTTTTATCTTTTTATTTATTTAAATTTTTTTAATGTTTTATTTATTTTTGAGAGAGAGAGGGAGAGAGAGACACAGCATGAACAGGGGAGAGTCAGAGAGAGTTGGAGACACAGAATCTGAAGACAGGCTCAAGGCTCTGAGCTAGCTGTCAACACAGCTTTGCCTTTTACTAGTTAATATTTTTAAATGACAAAATTTTAGGAGAACAAGTTAATAGATGCTTAGGAGTAGGGACTCTGGTGGGTGAGATGAAGCATGGATAGGAGAGGGGAAGATACGAATTTTAAATAGCATCATCAGGAATCCTTGCAATGTTGGAACTGTTCAGTATGTTGACTGGTGCTGGATGTATGGAGCTACACATGTGATATAATTGTATGGAACTTAACACACACACAAATGAGTACAAGTATAATTAGGGAGAAATGAGTGAGATAACTGTTCATCTCTAGAGTCTTACACCATAGTTTGCAAAATAGTACTTTTGGGGTAAACTGGGCAGAGTGTAGAAGGCCTTTCTCTATAATATTTCTTACAACAGCAAGTAAATCTATAATTATGTCAATAAAATTTTCAATTAAAAATTATACTGTATAGGGGCACCTGGGTGGCTCAGTTGGTTAAGCATCTGACTTCAACTCAGGTCATGATCTAACAGTTAGAGTTTGAACCCCACGTCAGCCTCTGTGCTGACAGCTCAGAGCCTGGAGCCTGCTTCAGATTCTGTTTCTCCCTCTCTCTCTCTGCCCCTCCCCCCTCATGCTCGCGTTCTCTCTCTCCTCTCTCTCTCTCTCAAAAATAAATAGACACTAAAAAATTATACTGTATAAAGTGGTAAAATCCATTCTCTGTAAATGGTCAAGGAGTTGATATTTCAAAAAGGGCAAACTGATGCAAAGCTAAACATCTATTAGGATTTTGGTTCATTTTTCTATGAATAAGTGCCAATGATATTTTACACCACAGTTTGCTGTATCTTTTTCCTATGTGTATATATCAGCTGAATATAATTCCACGCCCAGAGAAAGGTGTCCAATATAGACACGTTTACCTGGTGTAGGAAGGTTCCGTCATACACTGGAAGGTAACTTCTGCAGGGATGTGGACAGTGCACAACTAGCAGCCCCTCTTCCTGGCACTGGAGATGAGAATTGGATCGCAAATCCTATCCTCTTGTTGCTGCCAACGTGAAGAGACCCCGGCAGGGGCTCTAAGCTTCTCATTGTGTCACCCTAAGTGCTGTGTCCTGTAAGTAGGTCCCAGCAGATAGCCTCAAATTATGTCATTCCCTGATTTGATCGAGGTGATCCGTCCTTCTTTACTTTTCTAAAAAAGAGACTAATCTTTCTGGAAGTAACCAACATCCACTTCATCTGCCCCTTTTGATACATAGTGTCAAGTAAAGGATTAAACGTTCCTGTTTTAGGAGAGATGGGAATAAAGGATCAGATTCAAGAGTAAAAAGAAAAAGATTCCAGTGGTGAACAAGTGTTCATTAGGTTTAAAATATCTATGATTAATTTCTTCAGGAAAAAATGCTACCAAAAGCGAGAATTTCATTTAGGAAATATATCTTTAATAATAAGAATCAAATGAGGAAAAAAGGATTAATAGTCAAATCAGAATTAGTTTCTTAATATATGTGTTTCAGAGATTAGATCTTAGGAAGAGAGAAATTAGAATGTAGTTGTGATAGATTACATTATTTTCCAAAATTCTTCACCTTTTCTAGTAATCACACCTTTTTTATTTTGTGTAATTTTAGTTCCTTGCATTGAGGCTGAGGTAGGTACGTGAGTTTTGAGCCTAGAACATGAGGACTTGCATGTTTCCACGTTCCTTTGTCCTATCCCTGTGAGAAGGTCATGGTCAGTCCAGTCTACTTGTCCCAGTACTGACAGGTGACTTCTGAATAGAAACCATTTGCCAGGAGAAAATGAATGACATCTTAATGTACTGAAGGAAAATCTCTGCAAGCTATAGACTCTAAAAATATTTTCCAAGTCAGGGTCAAATAAAGACATTTCAGTCAAAATCTGAAGGCTTTTAATGACAATAGATTGATGCCAGAAGAAGTACTGCATAGAGGATCTTAGACCAAAGAAAGAAATTTCATATCTACACATAGAGATGATGGTAAATGAAGAATAACAGAATAGGTCAACTTAAGTGAATACTGAATATTTTACAAAGCTCATAAAGTTTAAAATATGTATAGAACAAAAATACATGTCAACAATAATTCAAAGAGCAATAGGGTTATGGGGCACCTGGGTGGCTTAGTCAGTTAAGCACCTGACTTCACTCAGGTCATGATCTCAGGGTTCGTAAGTTTGAGCCCCATGTTGGGTTCTGTGCTGACAGCTCAGAGCCTGGAGCCTGCTTTGGATTCTGACTCTTCCTCTTCCTCTGCCCCTCACTCACTCTATCTCTCTCTCAAAAATAAATAAACATTAAAAATGGTTTTTAATAAAAAAAAAAGCAATAGGGCTAAATAGCTAAAGTAGTCTAGGAATATCAGTGAAATTGTAAAAAGTAGTAAATTTTAATGGTCTTTAATTTTTATGATTTCTCAGGTCAATCTAAAGAAGAATAAAAGAAAGAATGAATTAAGTTGATCAAAGACTTAAATTGACTAATAAAAATATTTCATGAGCTCACAAGAAAGTTTGAAAAGAGAAAAAGGCACATAACAAAGGTGGTTCAAATAAGAAGTAAATAGCAAGATGATAAATATAAACTCAACTAATTAGTGACCACATTAAATTTCAGTGGTTGACATTTACCAAGTAAAAGCCTAAAACAGTCATATAGGATTGAAAAAAAAACCTGGTTAAAACAGACATACTTTAAATATAATGATTCAAATGATGCCGAAAGTGTTCTATATAAACCTAATGAAAAAAGAGCGCTATTAATCAGGCAAAGTAAAGTTTAAAGCAAGATGCATTATTAGAGCTAACGAGGGATGTTGTGTGGTGATAAAGAAGTAGCAGATCCTCTGGAAGATGACACAGCCCTTAATCTAATCATGTGTGTAATATGTAGCTTCAACATGTATAAGCTAATGGAAATATTACTGTTCCACAACCCAGTGGAATTATAATTACATAGGACTTCGTGAACTGATGAGAAAATTCAAAGTGTGGCTTTATTTGTATGGGAATATTGTAGTATTTTTAATATTCTGTTTTCTAATTGATACATGATCAAGACCCTTCTCTTTTTGATCTACAGAAATTAATTTTCTTGACTTAGTAGTAGCTTTAGATTTGCTGATGAGCCTATAAGATTGTATTTGTGTTGATTAACAATTCTTGCTGTGAAAACACCATGAAATCAACTGTTTGGGGGCCAAGAGTACTTTCTGGAGATTACTTATGATTTGAATGGAGGTGATTAGAGAAGATTGTACAAAACTTGGAAATAGGCGAAAATGATGTTTGCCTAACTTACCAATATTATGCTAGATGTTGTATAGAATATTCCCTGAATCTCTAGGTTGTGTAACTTGGATTGATTTACTTTTATTTGTCATAATGTACAGTTTTTAAATGATTGATATTTATGCCTATAAAAGATTCAGTAGAGATGCAAATCAGTTTTGTCTTACAATAGTCATACAAAAGATTGTCTGACAACAGTGCAAATGAGTTTTCCCCAATGGAAGTACAAATGATTTCAGCCTAGTAGACAATATAGCCCCCACAGTTTAAGGTATTGGAAATTTCATATTTAAATTAGTAATCTATTCAGGTGTTCTTTCTTTAGCCACTGTAAATGTTTCTTTCCATGTAACTTTCTCTTAACATGAACACTTCTCTTTACAATTCCATTTTCTGCATTGTTTGAACTATTCTTAATACTGTACTATTTCCCTCTTTAATGTCGTAAAGATGTCTATGAAATCTATGGCATTTGCCTGTGTGTGTGCATGTATGCACACATGCGTGCACGTGTGTATGTGTGTAGACAAATTCATTGCAGAGATTTTACCCTGCTTTTCACTCTTATTAGTTAATAGGATATGAGGGATAAAGTATCTTAGTATCATATCACTAAGATAAAAGATCTACACAACACAATAACATACTTGTGTGTAGATATATATGTGTTAGAGAGAACATACCATACAACAAAGACAGAATTAACATACTCCTGAAGTACATGAGGAGCTTTTAATACAAAAACTAGTCTTAGGGTAGTTTTAATAAAAACTCATAAAAGGCAATTTACTGGCTCAGTCCTTGGAAGCATTCCTATTTCATGTAAGACGTAAAGGTAGTATAAACACTTGGCAAACTTTTTCTCCCACTGAACACTACCAAAAATATCTGGACAGAATGCATGAGATAGCCATTTGGGGGTCTCTGAAAAGTAATCAATAGGCAGATTAAAGAATCTGTTAGAATTTAAAGACAACTGGTCAGATTACCATTCCCCCCCTCCCCTAGAATTCTCTGACCTGAACTCAAGACAAGCCCAGCCCCAGAAGTGAGCACTGTGGTGCAGAGAAAGTGAGTTGCCATAGAAATGTCTACTTCTAGTCTACAGAGTAGAAAAGGGAACTTCTCAAGTTCAGGAGCAGTAGTGGAAGGCCACTATTTCTAATCAAGAGAGTGACCTTTTCCATCATTTTCATTAATTCAAAGGAAGGGATATATGGGGCATGTACATTAGAGACTGGGAGTCTTGTGGGCCATCTTACAGTTCTGCCTAATACACGGCCTTAGAGTAGTTTTACAGATTGAATGAAATAAGACATGTCATACAAAATATATAGTAAGTGCTTAGTGTTAGCTGTAACTAATATTATTCGCCTGAAAATCTTTTGATTGTCAATAAAAGTAGTCATCTGAAACGGAAAAGGCTCTCACATGTGAAGAAGTTATAATGTAATTTCTTGCTAGATTATAGACCAGATATTTTATCAATAAGATGTCATCTCAGACTTAAATCTTACAATTAGTACCACATCATTCTGATTCTTATTACTTATGTGATATACTTTCTCTTTGCAACTTCATCCCTTCTCTCCCTTAAGAATTTTTTGTTTAGGGGTGCCTGGGTGGCTCAGTGGTTAAGCATCCAACTCTTGATTTTGGCTCATCTCATGTTTATTAAGATTGAACTCCAAGTCAGATTCTGTGCTGATAGCGCAGAGCCTACCTGAGATTTGCCCTCTCTCTCTCTGCCCCTCCTCTGCTTGCACTCTCTGCATCTCTCTCAAAATAAATAAACTTAAAAATTGTTTTTGTTTTATATTTGATATTCTTTCATTTTGCTCTAATATGTCTAGATGTGACATTTTCAGTCATGCATCTTTTTTTTAATTCAAGAAAATGTATCTATATTGTGCTTTTAAATACTTCTTCCAGTCCATTTTTCTTTGCCATTCTGAGATTCTTAATACATATATTAATAATATTGATATTAATACCAGATCACATTTTTATTTCCTCTCCCTTATCTCTTAGCTTTTCTTTTAAATTTTCTTTTTTTTCTCTCCTTCTTCCTCCTCCAACTGGTCTTGCAGTGTGCAATTTGTTCTATTCATATATCTATTCTGTATTTTATTTCTTTTATTGCTAAATGTATAATTGAAGTGTAGTTGAGATACCATATTGTATTAGATTTAGGTTATGACATAGTGATTTGACATTTACATACACTGTGAAATGCTCAGCCTAAATGGAATTTTTTTTCATTCTCCTTTCACATTGCTCATTTCTCTTAAATTTTTAAAATAAACTTTTGAAGATAATTTAAAATTCTTGGGCACATATTCTGGCCTAGGGCTGATGGCTATTCTGAAAAGCACTGGATATGGGGGGTGGCCACCAAATGACTCTGTTGGAGGGACGTTGAAAATTTTCTCAGATGGAAATCTTCAGGTCATTAGGTAACTATAATTTATAAATTTATACCTAAAGCTAGGCCTTTTTTTTTTTTATAAACACTAGATGTGCATATCAAGCAACTTACTTGTCTGCCTCTTTGATATATAATAGGCATTTCCAAAGTAACTTGCCCCGAAATATAGTTCATGATCTAGTCACAAAAACCTGCTTGATTTTATTGTACTATAAGCATATGGAAGACATCCAGTTCTGGCTGCTCACAGTAATAGGGACATTAACAAACTAGGATGCATCCAGAAAAGGCAAACTACAGATGGAAATTTTATCATATGAAGAAGAATTGATGAGTTGAACTTTTACATGGAAAAGAATTTCTATGGAATCCTAGAAAATAGAGCTGAAATCAGTCAGTAGATTTTATAGAGAAATATAATGCATTGTAAGGCAAAATGAATAGAGTTGTCCAAAAGAATGGTTTGCCAGGCTTAATAGTGAGCATTTCCACTTCCAAACCTGAGGAAAGGCTCTATTATAGTCATAAATATTGTAAAGAAGATACATGTGGCTTTCTGACTATCTCTAATAATGATTCAGTAGTCTTACAATCACACTATAGGAGATTACATTTTTAAATAGATGAGAGAATTTTTATATCGTTTAATTGTTAGAATGTAGTAATTGATATCTGTTTGATTCATGAAAAGTTTTCTTTTTTAAATGACAAAAACACTGAAAATTACTTAATTTTAAAATGTTCTCATCTGATTAGAAAATGGAGTGAGACTTAGACTTACATTTCAGCTCATCACATAGGGCATCCTTTTCTGACCACACCATTCTGTGTCCTCTTTTTTGGCTATTGTCCCATTCCATTAGTACTTTGGGAAAAGTGGTGGACAAAGCGACAGACATTATTCTGAAGGTAGCTGTACTTTGTTTGCAAACAAAAACAGAGAATTGGATTGTTTTGTTTTTCAGTTTCTTTCAGCATTATTAAGATGTAATTAACATGTATAAATTTAAGGTGTACAATACAATCCTTTAGTAATGTATATATTGGGAAATGTTTACCAAAACATGGTTAGTTAACCCATTCTTTACCTCAGATCTTTACCATTTTAGTGTAGTTATAATGAGAACATTAACTACTTTCATTGCAACTTTCACATTGGAAACATTTCTTCAAAACCAAGAGCCAGGACCCCTGCAATTGAAACTAAAAAGCTTCTACATAGCAAAAGAAACCATCAACAAGATGAAGAGGCAGCCTACAGAATGGAGAACATATTTGCAAATCACATATCTGTAAGGGGTTAATATCCAAAATACATTCCCACAACTCAGTAGTAAAAACAGAAAAACAAAAACCCAAGCAACCAGTTCAGAACTGAACAGACAATTTGCCAAAGAAGCCTAACAAATAGCCAAGTATCTGGTACTCTATGCCACTTATCAACAGGGAAATGCAAATCAAAACCATAGTGAAATATCAACTCATACCTGTTAGAATGGCTGTTATCAAAAAGATAGAAAAAATGCTGATGACAATGCATTGTTGGTGGGAAGGTAAATTAATATAACTACCATGTACAACAGTATGGAGGTTCCTCCAAACTTTAAAATAGAACTACCAAATGATTCAACAATTTTTTTCTGGGTGTATTGCCAGAGTCCAGCTCCAGCAGGTCCAGGGTCCCCTGAAGGAGGACGGTGTCAGCCAGAGAGAGTGAGAGAGCCTTGAGTTTCATTCTGATCACCAGACAGGCACCCCTGCCCACCTGGCAGGTGTCTCTACCACTCTGGCAGGCATCCCTGCCCTTTCTGGTTCTCAAGCTTTATTTATGGCAAAAGGTACAAGAACCAGAAAGAGCAGTAAATGATTTCTCATAGATAAGTTTTACAATTTCCAGGACATGGGTTCTGCAGAAGTTACAATTCTAGTGGTAATGATTGTCATAAAAAACTTAGCTACAGGCACTCATGGTGTCATAGGTATTTTTACAAAACCTCAGGTTTAGGCTTAAGGAAGTGACCTTTAACCAAGAGGCAAACAGCATTGTTTAGTAAAGGTCAGTTTTTTATGAGTAAGGGTCATTAGGCTGTTTATAACTCTAAGAGAAAGGTTCCAGAAAAACAGGTTGTCAGGAAACATAATGCCTGCTTTCACAGTCCCAAAGATGATTGATATGTTTTATTGCAGTAGTGACTTTCACAAAGGCATTCAGGCCCAGAAGGTAGTCAGTTATCAGTTAATTGCCTAGGGGAAAATTATATGTTGCATTAGGGTATATCTGGTTTACTCATCTTTTCCCTGACCAGGTGCAATCATGCCTCAGGGGCAGGGCAGGGGGTCAGGCTGCTCCTGACACTAATCAACAAAGTACTCTGAGGTTTGGTGCCCAAGCAGAAATGAAAAGTTTCAAGAGTGTAGATTTTGGGAGCTGTCTGGGGGAAGAAACTGTGCAGACTTGCCGTACCCTCACCAGGAATTTTCACTCTACCAGTAAGTTCAAATAGCTCCCAACAGTGCATATATGAAAAGATAGCTCCATTGTAATATTCATCGCAGCATCTTACAATAGCCAAATAATGGAAACTACCTAGTGTCCATCTACAGATGAATGGATGAAGAAAGTGTGGTATACCTATATATACGATGGAATATTATCCAACCATGACAGAGAAGGAAATTCTGCCATTTGCTACAACATGGCAGGACCTTGAGGACATTGTGCTAAGTGAGATGAATCAGACAGAGAAATACAAATGTTGTATGATTTTGTTTATACGTAGAATCTTAAAATATTGAACTCATAGAAACTAAGTGGTGCTTGCCAGGGGCTAAGGAGTTAAGGAGTGCTGGAAATGAAGGCGTGTTGGTCAAAGGGTACAGACTTTCAGTTGTAGGATGAGTAAGTTCCAGGAAACTATGTACGTCTTGTGACTGTAGTTAACAGTACACTGTTAGGCACTTGAATTTTTCTATGAGAGTATCATGTTCTTACCGTAATGATACCAACAAAATGGTAAGTTTCTTATTAGGGTGTCTTAGCCTGCCCTGGCCAGCAGGGCGGAAAATCCTCGCGGGTTCTTGATCCTGAGGGAGGGAGAGAAAGGGCAGGAAGGGGGAGCACAGAGAGTAAGGACACAACACACGGTTCCCGATCAAGCCTCTCACCTTTATTAAGAAAATAATTCACTCTTATATAGAATTTGGGGTGGGGAACTGACCCAGGTTGGTTGCCAGGTAACAGAGTCAAATGAATATCAAAAGGAGCGCCCAAACTAGTGTCTGCAATGCTGGGGAGGGGAAGCTAGCGCTGAATAATCAAAAATGCGGCTTGATCTTTTGATCACCTTGGCCTTTTTCTTTCGTCTGGCTCGATAGGACAGTCTCCAAAATCTGGACCAGGAAATGCACACTCCTAGCCTCCAGATGTAAATCTTGTTTTTCTGGCTCACTCCCAGGAGAGTGATAATCTTTGCCTGAGGCAGCCAAGACTTGGCGGCTCCCGGCTTTAGAGACTTTTGAACTATTTTTACTTATATACTTTAAGTAGGCAATAGATTTTTGGGAAAAGTTAGAATTCATGAAATAAAAATAGTTTAATGCATTTTGAGGATAAAGAAGTAAATGATTTAAAAATCTTTTTGGCAATTAGTGAGCTGGATATTGTCAGTGGCTATGGAATATTAATATATTTGTGTAAAATATTTATTATAAATGTGTATCTATCTTTAGACATGGGGTAGAAGTAAAAATAAATGGGAAATTATTTAAACTGATTTTATTATACGGGTACCTGGTGACTCAGTTAGGGCATCCGACTTCTGCTCAGGTCATGATCTCATGGTTCTGGACTTCAAGAAGGCTCCGTGCTGATGGTGTGTTTCCTGCTTGGTATTCTCTCTCACCCTCGATCTCTCTTTCTCAATGTAAATAAATAAACCTAAAAAAATAAACTGATTTTACTATATAAAGATCCTGACTGAAATCATAGTATTTGTATTACATTTTCATTAAAATAGTTGTATTTTTCTCTTTTTAATAATGTATATTTTATTATGAGTTATAATATCAAATATGTTTTTATCTATCACTTGTCATTTTCCTCAGTAATCCCATTAAATTTTAAAAATTTTTAACAAATTATTTTATTATTCTATAAAATATTTTAGTGTGAATTTTATGACAAACAAGCAGTCCTTGTGGTATAAAGTGTGTATGTAGGTAAAGAATGTGATCATTGTTAAATTAAAGGACAAATGATTTCTCACTTTAAAAATATTGTTACTGCCAAAATCTCCTGGCCTGGTGATTATTTTAATGTTAATGAAAGTGTCCCCAGCATTTTTCTTGAGGATTTTTATTTTATTTTTTGTAAGTATTGTACTAAATTTTTTCTTTCACTTGGTATTACTGAGTTCATGTATTATAAAAATTTAATTCTTACATAGCATTGTAAATCTTAACAGAATTCTAGAAATCAAGAAAATTATTTATTTTTTTCTATCAGATCATAACACATTTACCAGAGTAGGAAATTTTCAGTTGGTGACTATTTGTACACAATTATTCAGACTTTAATTTGGCCCTTGAGAGCCTCTGCCATTTTAATGTATTACTTGATTAATTTATGTATTTAAGAAGGCTGTTTCAATTTAATGTAAATCATTCTAGTGTTAATTTTTTTCATTGCTTTCAATATAGTAGTTTATACTTTAGATTGCCAACACTTTAACATTCAAATATCCTTAAAAATTTTGTGACTGTGACATATATAACAGCAATGTTATATGATAAATACATCCAATATCTAATAATTAAGCACAAAATTTTTTTCTTTTGAAATTCTGGGAATCATGCTACTCAGTTGATATGCATCAATTCCTAAGTGAGATTTTATTTTGGTAACACTTATTCTTTATGACTTATAATGCTGTGCAGCTGAATCTTGACAATAAAAAAAAGGAAAAATGACTACAATAACTACAATGCTAATAACTTGAAAAACAGAAAGAGTGCACTAAGCATAAGTACTTTGTATTCTCCCACAATAGTGCTACTCATCAACACTTATACATCACCACTTAAATTAAATTAAATTAGATTGAATCTAAATTACCTGTTTCTGAGTAAATGGGATTTAGTAATTTACTATTAAGTCAATCTGCAAACTGATGTCATAATTTAGATTTGATTTTTTTTATGAGAATGATGTTAGGAATCATTCTTCAATTTGCAATTCTAATTTCCATAGTAGACAAGGAATATCCCCTTACTAATAATGGTTAACGTATACAGAGCAAAATAGAAAAGAACAGAATACTACTGCTGATGTCTGTAAATTTTTATCACCAGTGTATTAGCATTTTGAACATATAAAATTAGTCATTTGGGCACAAAATAAGGTGGAAAGCTACTAGATAAGTAGATATTAAAGTAAAAGTAAGTTTTATGCATTTGGTTTGAAAAGCACACAAATGTCCTGATACAGATGTATAATTTTTTCTCAGATTACCCAGAGACATTATTTTATATCTCTTTCCCCTGTTACTATTATTGTTGTTGTTTTCCAAATAGTTATAGGCTTGAGGAATGTGTCACATACATTTTCAAACATCTCTTTTCCTATTTTTAAATCTTCAAATCTTTTGTCCTTAAACGTACGTTGGCATAAGTTCAAGAAGTGGTATTGGACATTGTTAATTTTATTCATTACCTAATATATTAATTTTGCAAATCAGAAAGTGTAAATGTGAGGAATATATAAAATAATACTTAAGGAATATAGAGAGAAATGAAATGATTTATGACAGCTACAAAATAAAATTGGTTGTGATAAGTATAGATGTTCTAGACTTGAGAGAAGGAAGATGTATCAAGTTGACACTGTAATTTCAGAGTTGAGTAGTAAAAACAGAGACCATATTACTCACAAAGGTAAAAGTATTTACTATCTGGCCCTTTACAGAAAAAGTTAGTTAATGCCTCATCTTAATTATTACTATTTGGGGCACCTGACTGGCTCAGTTGGGTAAAAGTGGGATTCGGTTTCAGCTCAAGTCATGATCTCATAGCTTCATGGGTTTGAGCCCTGCATCGGGCTCTGCAAGGCCAGTGAAGAGCCTGCTTGGGATTCTCTCCCCCTCCCCCTCTCTGCCCCTCCCCCACTTGTGCTGTCTTTGCCTCTCTCAAAATAAATACAATTAAAAAAATAAATATTACAACATACTATTCTTTATAATCAACAAAATTGAATTAGATGAGATGGCTTAAATATAAAATATGGTTTTCTAAGAAAATGACTCGTAAAGAATCTTTAATGTTTCCATTTTTTAAATAAATCTAAGAATTCTCCATCTTTTTTATAGAGATTATTTTTTTTAATATTTATATTTGAGGAAGAGAGAGATAACATGAGTGGGAGAGGAACAGAGAGAGGGGGTAAATTAAGTCATAATTTACACACAAATTTATTCATTTTAAGTGCATGATTTTGTGGATTTTCGCAATTATCCACAATCATGGAATCTCCACTACAATCAAGATATCAAAGTTTCATCAACCAAAAACTTTCTTTGCATCCATTTCCATTAATCATTTCTCACTGGTCCCAGACCCTACTAGGAAACTGATCTACTTTCTGTCATTATAGATTTGCCTTTCTCTAATTTTCATATTGTGGAATTAGACAGTATATATTTGTTTGACAGTATATTTGAGATTACTCAAGTGGATGTCTTTGTAAACATTTTATTCCTTTTTTCATTGAATAGTATTCTATGGAATGTATATAAGTTGTTTATCCACTCACCAGTTGATGAATTTTGGGATTCTGTCCAGTTTGGGGCAGTTATTAATTAAACCACTATAACTGTTCAAATACAGATTTTTTGCGGGCGTATGTTCTCAAGTTATCTATGTGTGGGGCAGCAAGGTCATATGTAATTGTATGTTTTGTAAGAAGCTGCCAAACTACCAAAATGGTTGCATGTTTCTGCATTTCCATTAGTAATGGCTTAGCATTCTAGTTGCTTCTATCTCCAACAGTACTTGGTATTGTCGATTTTGTTGTTGTTTTGATTTTAGCTGTTCTAAGATATGTGAGTGGTAATTTGTTTTTAATTTGATTTTTCCTAAAGACTAATGTGTTAACTATCTTTTCATCTGCTTATTTTGCATTCATATATTTTTTTTAGGGAAGTGTCTGTTCGAATCTTTGCCCAGGTTTTTTATTGTTTTGAGAGTTCTTTATATATTCTGGATACAAGTCCTTTGTCAGATGTGTGTTGCAATATTTCCTTCCAGATTATTTCTTGTTTTTTTTTTGTTCTATTAACACTCTTTCAAAGAACAGAAGTTTTTAATTTTAATCAAATCCAATTTACCAGTTTCTCTTTTTAAATGGACCATGTTTTTGATATTATATCTAAGAAATCCTAGCGGAAATCACTTAAAAAGGATTTTTCTCCTTCAAATTTATAATTTTTATGATTTTATTTTATAATACTATTTTTTACATTAAGGTCTGTGATTCACTTTGCGTTGTTTTATACGTTTCAGTGTATGGCCTCACATTTTCTTTTTGTATTTGGTTGTCTAATAGTTTCAGCACCGTTTATTAAACAAAGTATTTTTTCTTCATTGAATTGCCCTAGAGCTTTTGTCAAGAATCAGTTGATTCTGTTTGTGTACATTTATTTCTAGATTATCTTTTCCACTCAGATACATGTCTATCTTTTCATCACTTTAAAGTGCCTTGGTTACAATAGCTTTTTTGTAACCCATGAATCAGTTAGTGTGAGTCTTTCAGTTTTGTTCTTTTCTTCAAAAATTGTTTTGGCTCTTCCTTTTTCTTTGCCTTTCCATATACATACTAGAATCTTTTTAACTTTTAATTTCTACAAGAAATTCCGGGATTTTGATTGTGATTGCTTTGAATTTATATGTCAGTCGGGAGAAGTGACATCATAATTCTGTGAGTCTTATAATTCCTGATTACAGTATATCTCTATTTATCTAGGTATAATTTGATTTCTTTTGTTGGTATTTTATAATATTCAACATGTATGCTTTGCACATATTTTAGCAGAGTTACACTTAGGTAGTTTTTGCTACTATTATAAATTGCATTTTTTCACTTTTATTTTCAATTGTTTATTTTTAGTATGTAGAAATGCAATAGATTTCTATAACTTTAATTTGTATTCCATGAAGTTCCTAAATTCATTTATTATTTATATTAGTTTGGGGGTTTACAAATCATGCTGTCTGAATATAGAGAGAGTTTTACTTCTCCTTTCCAAAAATTTTTTCTTGTTTTATCGCACTGGTAAGAGCTTCAGTGTGGTATAGAGAAGTTGTGGAAGCAGACATTCTTGCCTTGTTGCCAGTGCCAGAGGGAAAGCATTCCCTCCACTGTTGAGTATTATGTTAGCGAGAGGGTTTCCAAAAGTTCTTTAATCTAGAGTAATTTTCTTGTGCACTTATTTTTCTGAGTTTCTTTTTTAATCAAGAATTGATGTTGAATTCTTTCAGATACTTTTTTTGCATCCATTGGAATGATTTACCATGTCTTTAGGCTTGGTAAATTACATTGATTAATTTTGAATGTTGAATCGGGTTTGCGTTTCTGGGATGAACCACAGTTGGCATTGATTTATTAGCTTTTTTATATATTGATGGGCTCAATTTGCTAATATTTATTCTGCATATATTAATGAAAGATATTTCTGTCTAGATTTTTTAAAATAATGTTTTGGTTTTATTATCAGGGTAATGCTGATTTCATAAAATAAGTGTCAATAAAAGTGTTGTCTTCTTTCCTCTATTCTAAAACAAGATGTCTAGATGTGCTACTACTTCATACTTAAATGTTTAGTATTTTCCAGTGAAGTCATATGCCTATAGTTGATTATTTTGTGTTTTGGTTGTGTTGTGCAAAAGTTTAAATGAAAAATCTAATACACTTAATAGATATAATACTATTTAAGTTATTTATTTTTTCTTAAGAGAGCTATGATATTATGTGTATTGCAGTGAAGTTTTCTATTTGATCACGGATATTGAATTTATGGGCATTAGTTTATTTGAAAAATTATCTTACTATCCTTTTCATTTTTGTAGGGTCTATAATAATGTCCCCTCTTTCATTCCTGATGTTGGTAATTTGTGACTTCTCTCTTTTTTGCTTGATCTGACTGGAGACTTATTAACTTCATTGATCTTTTAAAAGAACATATACATATACATATATATATATATATACACACACACACACGCACATAGATATACATATATAAATATAATTCATTGTACATTAATGAAATATGTACATAATATAACATAACATAATGTAATATATATAGAACGTATACAGTAAAACCTATTTGAAGTGAGTGATTCCTCTGCCTTTTCCTCCTCCTCCTCTGAAGACGAGATGCCAATGTAGACTTCTAGAAAATCTCGCAGGTTTGGCCACTCACATACCTACTTGGTATTTCTTGATGATTTTCTTCATTTCCACCATAATCATCTCCTTCTCCACACTGCCCTTCTTTTCAACCTTTTTCTGCATGGGGGTCATTGCATATGCTGACACAGATGCTGACTACAGTACAGCATTAATAAATTCTTGTCATAGACTGTATTTAACGTAACTAGCAATGAGGCAACAGAGGAATGACTCTATATCTGCAGGAAGCCTGACCTACAATGAAGCAGAGCATTCCTAAGATTACCCTTGTACGGAAAAGCAAAGGATTGTCCATACGTGCTTTGAAGTGGCAAAAAATACACTAATGCCAGTTGCGGGCATTTTCCAATGTTCTGAAAAATCACGTCCTGAGACGAGGCATCTGAGCGTGGGAGATGATCACCCACAATCCCTCAGTGAGCGGGCGAGCAAGAGAGACAACAATTGTCTCAGTTGTGATCATGTGACGTTTGACATCATGTTTTACTTGTATTGCAAAATATTGCTCATTTATAAGTTAAAATTTATTAGAAATGCTTGCTCATCTTGCGGAACACTCACAGAACAAGTTACTCGCAATCCAGGGTCTTACTGTATATGGAATATATAGGGACTATATGGAATATTCCTCTATCTGAGTAAAGCCTTCCTACAAACATGTACAGACATCAGTATGAACTCATGGTTAGCTTAATATAGATACAGATGCTTATAAGTAGAGAAATATTTATAGATATGTGTATATACACAGGTTAGCACACACACTTATATTTCCTTATTCTGTGGGCCCAGAGGGCCTAGAGACAATGACAACATAATAGCAACAAGCAAACCTACTACCTAGGGTTTGGTTTCTAATACCATTCTCAAATAAAGAAACTCCTTGGAGGAAATGGTTGATTCAAGGACTAGTGTAGCAAATACACAAGGTGATCCTGGAGGATCTTGTACTGCTAGAAAGAAAAGAAGCATTAAAACAAAAAACAAAACACACAGTTATGGGAATATGTCAAAAGGACACAGGAACCAAATGAAAGAACTCACAATGGCTAAAGCTAGAATAATTTCAACAACAGCGTAAGGTAATATTGGATCATACTGCAAAGTATAAAACAGATATGCATGAGTCCATACTGATATAAATAAATCATTAAATAATAAATGGACAAGCTCCACATTTCCAAATAGTTTATGTAGATAACATGTGCTGAAGAAGGTAGCCTATAATTTCGCACTTCTTAAATCTACATGAGAACCTTCTTTCAAAGAGTACTATATGGGGAAGTAGTAAAAAGAGTAATTTTACAGAGAGAAGCCAAAACTTGACAGTGTTTCAGCCAGGTCAACAAGGTTAACATCAACAGAAATAAGTCAGACTGATAGTCTATACCTTTGATATGAAGTGATAAAAATTGCACTTAAACCCTGTGCTCCTCCTTTCAAAAATCTGTAATCTCAGTCTAATCATAAGAAAAACACTTGACAAATGATGCTTGATGTGCATTCTACCAAAACTGTGAAAATAATAAAAAACAAAGAAAGTCTGAGAAACTATCATAGCCAAGAGGAACCGAAGGAGACATAATGGCTAAATGTTATTTTGTATCCTGGATGTGATCCTGGAGTAGGAAAAGGACGTTATGGACTTTGGTTAATAATGATGTATCAGTATTAGTTAGGAGAGGGTGGAATTGTAAAGAGGGGAATTACAGAAACCTTTTTCATTTTTATAAAGAGTATTTTGTCAGCTGGGTGAGGAATGACCAGAGGGGTATGATGTAAAGACAGAGAAACCAGCTAGGTTTTTGCATTATTGCCAGGAGGAAAGTACCTTCACTGAGACAATTAGTTTGCTCTAAAAAGAATTAAACCCACTACATTTTATAAACAATTTTGAAGAATTTATAATCAGATCAATTTGTGTAATATTTATACAGACTTGGCTGTATGCTCATCCCACATATTTTTATCCAGAAATAGGTTTTATTATTATTAATTTTTCCATTTCACCCTATATTTTGAAGCATTAATGTATCAAGAATAGTACATTTTATATTAATAAGGAGGAAGTTAATTATCTGTGAGGAAGTTTATGCTTACCTAGAATAGATGGTCATAGTTGATTTATCCAGTAATAGCTAACTTAAGCCATAGTTTGCTTTTATTTACTTAAAAAATTGATTAAATAAAAACTCAAGATCTTAATTGCTTGCCTGAAACACAGGTTGTCTTTGACATGTGACTAGGTGACTCACTTCCATTACATAAGTGTGCTCTTTTGAAAGCCTGTGATCCAAACAAAGCTTTGAAGACCTGCTCTTTTAATTTCAGTTTGTTAGATGAACTTGATAATTTCAGCACATCCCTTTATATTTTCATTTTTGTTTATCTCATATTATATCAGAGCTTATTTATGGCAGGCTGACATTTTGCACAAACACACCATTTTGTCCTTCAAGTTAACATTTTTTTCTCTCTTACAAATTCTGACATTTGTGGTAAATATCAAGCTATTAATCTACTTCTTTATCCAAAGGCATTTAATGCAGCTTTCTTCGTCAAATCATAAACTCAAAATGTTGATCATTACTGTTAGTTAATGAAAACTACAGCATATCTTAAATTCAAATTTTAGATTTTAGACGTGTTTTCAATATGAATTTGCATGTAAGATCAAGTGATCAAATATATTATCATTTTTGTTGCCATAGTTTCAGCTAACTGTTCCTTACTTAACATGTCACACGATTGCTTGGAGGCGTTTTAAAAACATGAGAAAAATTAAGATATCATGAGATTTTACCATTTTACTATAATTGGTCTCTTAATTTTGATTAATTTTTTTCAAATAATTATTAAATAACTTAAATAGCATCCTTATAGAAGAAAGAGTTTCAGTAGTACATTTTATGCTGGCTAAAGTTTAAAATTAACTTTAAGTGCACCTTAAATAAACTCATATTTTTCGTGGGAAGAAGCAAAACAGAACATGCTGATTATATGCAAAGGGCCGTGTTCTAGCAATGGCATCAACCAATAGAAATCTTTTCAATTAGATGATTGTAGAATTTAGGGCTAGAAATATTCTGTATCCTCAGGAGATCTACCCTCAGGGACACTACAGATTTAGGGTGTTGCTACTGATTTGCCTCACTGTTTTCTAAATAAAATTGACTAAATGATCACTCTTTTAAGGCAGTCTCCTTTTTTTGGTTTAAAAATTAATGTTTCATGTAATGCAACCTATTTTAGATGAGGAGATTGTAGTCTGATCTAATTCACCTTCTGAAAGAAATTTATAGAAGCCAGGATAGTTAAGAGTAGTTAAAAGTGTTTACTGTTGAAATTGAGATGCTGAGGTAAAAATACAAATCAAGAAATCATTTTTGATATCTTGATTTCAAAATATTATAGCTAAAATTGTAAATGGTAGATCTTATGAAACTTTCTTTGATTAAAAATAAAAAATTTTATGCAAGGAACACATATTTTCTAAAACTTTTACTTTACAATAAAGACCAAAATTATAAGTAAAAATAATATTTTATGATCTATAACTAGCAGGCAGTTGTATCTGTATGAATACTGATTAATGAAAGAAATTCAAATGAATAAAGATTTTAAAAATATTTTTCAGTGTAACATCTGTACCAGCTTCCTCTCATAGATCTTAATAAGACTATATGAAGTCCTAAGAATATTCTTTCGTTAAATTTTGCTATTAAATTTATTCATTTTTTCAGCAAACTTTTAATTAAGTGCTTACTAGGTACTAAGTGCTGTTCTAAATAACTGTTCTAAGAACAGTGTTATAAACAAGATGAACAAGGCTGCTGTTCTCACAGAGCTTATATTTTAGTAGAGAAAGACATTTTAACTAATGATCAATCAATAAGATAGTTTCAGACTAAAGTATAGAAGAAATAAGTTCATACAAGAGTATGGAGGAAAGGAGACAGCGCCTACTTCAGAAAGTGTTTGGGAGAAGTGTGATGTTTCTGGTTTTATCTGGATGATACAGAGCCAACCATGTGAAGACCAGTTGCTCAACTTCACTTAGAATAATTCTTCCTGTTTATCCTCATTCCTTTACCTGTGGGCCTTCCAGGTTTAGTGAAAGGATCCAGGAGCTGCTGGATTCTTTTCTAGATAGAAAGAAACCAAGGACAGCCAGAAGCGTCTGAACCTAATGCGGTGTTTCATATTTTTCTGCTCCCCTTACCTTTCCTCCTGTCTCTTCCCAGCAATTCTACACACTTTTACACACCAAAGAGTAATTTCTTGTCTTACATACGTTAGAATAAAGAAGAGGATGTTTTAAAATTGAAGTATAGTTTATATACTATGTTACCAAAAATAGGATACTTGGAATGTTTTTTTTCCCATTAGCACCTACCAAGTTCTAACAAACTATGCAGTTCATTATTACTGTTTTTGCCCGCCCTCACCAACACCGATAAGAATTTTGATGTTATTTTTCACTGATAACATCCAAGGACCTGATGTAGTATTCAGAATGTAATAGGTATTAAGTGAAATATTTGATGGGTGAATAAATTGGCACCTTATATGATGGAATCTGCTCGAATTAGTGTCTGTTTGGCCTTGTTCACCAATGGTATTAAATCATCCTTCGATCTGCCTTCCATTTCTAGAATCAGTCCAGTATTGTTAAGCTTGTGGCTGAGTGTGAGCTGTCTGACATGGTTTCCGTAGACTGTCTCCTGTAGAATTTCCTGTCAAAAGTCTTGGGTGGAGCCACATTTTGAAAGATTTGCACAGTGTTTTGTAATGCTGACTTTCCTTTTGAAGAGACAGTATGGGATACCTTCAACTTGAGGCGCTAGCTCCCAGATCATATGCTGAGTACAGAGATTGCTTGTGCCAAGTCTGAGTTTCCTCTTGGGTGCATTTATGTTAACAGATTTGTTACTTTGTCACTTGCTTTTGTTTTTAAGGAAGTTTGTATTTCAGATACAGTTTCTGACACAGACTTACCCCATCAATTTTTTATCCCATCATTATGTGCCTCATTGTGAAAGGTGGTAGAATGTTACCTGTAACAGAAGTTGGCCAAGGTCTTGAAACAGTACTTTACTTCATGTTCAAGCATTACTCTGTAACTTAATTTGTGAAGAACTGCAGCTATTGATTTGACATACTAGAAAATGTGTTAATTTGGAAAGTCTAGGTGTCTCATTGCACCCTCGTAGTGGAATCTCAGATTATCCTCTACATATAAACTGGAGTGAAAATATTAGTCACATTTCTTGCTAAAGCTTTTTCTTCTTATATACTAACAGGTATAGATAGATAATATAGTTGAAATTTTAAAATGTTTTAGTGCTTTAGTTCATGATTATAACTTTTAGGCCTTTCTTTTAACTCCTACTTTATTTAGTCAGATATTCATTGAGAAAATGTAGGAAATTGTAGGTATTTTCATATGAATTGTATGTATGTAGGTATTTCATATGTTTTGCTTTTGCTTACTTTTCTCAAAACATGTTTTTGTTCAAGTTACTTAATTATGTGGACCCAGAAAAGGCAAGATCTGTTCCTAACTTACTCTTGTGGACAGTCACCTAGGAAGAAAATGAATTTGTATTTTTTCCATTAAAAAAATATTTTTTCTTAAATCTTTTCAGACATTTTCACCTATAACCAATCTCCTACAGCAATAATCTTTCCTCAGTCTCTGTATAAGTGCTTTGTAATTCTTCAAATGCCTGGAAGCTTTTTGCAAATGAATGTCACTGTTTAAGTCATCATGTATATGCTACAAATTTAACCATCTTCTCAACTGACTAAGGTTCTTTATTTTATATAAGAAATATTGGCATTTCTTATTTAGATTGCCATTTAAATGCCTTAGTGTTATTTCTTTGTACTTAAAGCTGGATGATTGTAAGGCTCATCCCTTTTGTGTTCCTTTACCTGAAGGATTATGTCTTCCTCTGCCTTTTGTCCAATTTCTAAAGTTTATTTTCATATACTTTGTATAGTTTTCTAGTTGGTTAAGGGAGGAGAGATGTCTCATCCCTTTTACTCCATTTTTACTGGAAGTGAAAATTTGATTCCATGTTTTTGGATGATTTTCATAAAATATTATTAAAGGAAATGGATTTCAATAGCTAAATGGTTTAGACTCACCTGTCTGGGAAAATTCACTATTGTTGACCATTTACTCTATACATAATGTAAAAGTAAAATATTCATTATATCTGCTACATACCAGATATTATGGCAAGAATTTTATTTTTATTAATTCAGTTAATCTTTCCTCTAGCACTATGAAGTAGGTACTTTTATTTTTACTTTCACATATGCGACAGCTGAGACACAAATACATTAGTTTTCCAAAATATTTATACCTGGTAGGCAGAAAGGTAGATTTCAAAATCACATATTCTCCATTCAGATACTGCATTATACATTATACTACAGCTACATAGTACTTCCTCAAGTATCGTGATACAGTATAACCTCTCAGTAGAAAGATAGAATGACTTTAGCATATTGGCTAGTTTTACCTCTCAAATTCATTTCCTTCTTTCTCTTTCTTTTCTTTCTATCTCTCTCTCTCTCTCTCTTTCTTTCCTTTATTTTTTTAACGTTTACTTGTTTAAGAGAGACAGAGACAATGTAAGCAGGGGAGGGGCAGAGAGACAGGAAGAATCCCAATCTGACAGTGCAGAGTCTAACTCCAGACTCGAACTCACAATACGGTGAGATCGTGACCTGAGCCAAAATCAAGAGTTGGAGCTTAACTGACTAAGCCACCCAGGCGCCCTTCAAGATTCATTTCTTTTTTTTTTTTTATGGGTTTTTTTTCTTTTTCTTTTCTTTCCCTTTCTTTTCTTTTCTTTCCCTTTCTTTTCTTTTTTCTTTTTTCTTTTCTTTTCTCTTTTCTTTTCTTCTCTTTTCTTTTCTTTTCTTTCCTTTCCTTTCCTTTCCTTTCCTTTCCTTTCCTTTCCTTTCCTTTCCTTTCCTTTCCTTTCCTCGCCTCGCCTCGCCTCGCCTCCCCTCCCCTCCCCTCCCCTCCCCTCCCCTCTCCTCTCCTCTCCTTTCCTTTCCTTTCCTTTTCTTAAAATAGTTTATTGTCAAAGTTGTTTCTAAACAACACCCAGAGGGGCGCCTGGGTGGCTCAGCCAGTTAAACCTCCGGCTTCGGCTCAGGTCAGATCTCATGTTCCTGGGTTCAAGCCCCGCGTCAGGCTCTGTGCTGACATCTAGCTCAGAGCCTGGAGCCTGCTTTCGGTTCTGTGTCTCCTTCTCTCTCTGCCCCTCCCCCTCTCATGCTCTGTCTCTCTCTGTATCAAAAATAAATTAAAAAAAAACATAAAAAAAGAAAAAAAAATAAACAACACCCAGTGCTCTTCTCCATAAGTGCCCTCCTCCATCACCACCACCTCTTTTCCCACATCCCCCTTCCCCTTCAACCCTCAGTTCATTTTCAGTATTCAGTAGTCTCCCAAGTTTTGCATCCCTCTCTCTCCCCAACTCTCTTTCCCTCTTCCCCTCCCCCAGGTCCTCCATTAGATTTCTCCTGTTCTCCTGTTAGACCTATGAGTGCAAACATATGGTATCTGTCCTTCTCTGCCTGACTTATTTCCCTTAGCATGACCCCCTCAAGGTCCATCCACTTTGCTACAAATGGCCATATTTCATTCTTTCTCATTGCCGTGTAGTACTCCATTGTGTATATATATCATATCTTCTTGATCCATTCATCAGGTGATGGACATTTAGGCTCTTTCCATGTTTTGGCTATTGTTGAAAGTGCCATTATGAACATTGGGGTACATGTGCCCCTATGCATCAGTACTTCTGTATCCGTTGGGTAAATCCCTAGCAGTGCTATTGCTGGGTCATAAGGGAGTTCTATGGATAGTTTTTTGAGGAACCTCCACACTGTTTTCCAGAGCGGCTGCACCAGTTTACATTCCCACCAACAGTGTAGGAGGGTGCCCGTCTCTCCACCCCTTCACCAGCATCTATAGACTTGATTTGTTCATTTCAGCCACTCTGACTGGCATGAGGTGGTATCTCAGTGTGGTTTTGATTTGTGTTTCCCTGATGATGATTGATGTTGAGCATCGTTTCATGTGCCTGTAGGCCATCTGGATGTCCTCTTTGGAGAAGTGTCTGTTCATGTCTTCTGCCCATTTCTTCACTGGGTTATTTGTTTTGTGGGTTTGGAGTTTGGTGAGTTTCTTGTAGATTTTGGGTATTAGCCCTTTATCTGATATGTCATTTACAACTATCTTTTCCCATACTGTCAGTTGCCTATTAGTTTTCTTGATTGTTTCCTTTGCCTTGCAGAAGCTTTTTATTTTGATGAGGTCCCAAGAGTTTAGTTTTGCTTTCATTCCCCTTGCCTTTGGGGATGTGTCTAGTAGGAGATTGCTGTGGTTGAAGTCTAGGAGGTTGTTTCCTACTTTCTCCTCGAGGGTTTTGATAGTTTCCTGTCTCATATTCAGGTCCTTCAGCTATTTTGAGTTAATTTTTGTGTATGGTTTAAGAAAGTGGTCTAGTTTCATTCTTCTGCATGTTGCTGTCCAGTTCTCCCAGCACCACCTGCTGAAGAGGCAGTCTTCTTTCCATTGGATACTCTTTCCTGCTTTGTCAAAAATTAATTGGCCATACATTTGTTGGCACAGTTCTGGGCTCTCTATTCTATTCCATTGGTCTATGTGTCTGTTTTTGTGCCAATACCATACTGTCTTGATGATGACAGCTTTGTAGTAGAGGCTAAAGCCTGGAATTGTGATGCCTCCCATATTGGTTTTCTTCTTCAATATGACTTTGGCTATTCGGGGTCTTTTGTGGTTCCATACGAATTTGAGGATAGTTTGTTCTAGCTTTTTGAAGAATGGTGGTGCAGTTTTGATGTGGATTGCATTGAATGTGTAGATTGCTTTGGGCAATAATGACATTTTAACAATGTTTATTCTTCTGATCCACGAACAGGGAATGTTTTTCCATTTCCTGGTGTCTTCTTCAATCTCTTTCATAAATTTTCTATAGTTTTCATCATATAGGTTTTTACATCCTTGGTTAGGTTACTTCTAGGTATTTTATGGTTTTTCATCCAATTGTGAATGGGATCAGTTTCTTGATTTCTCTTTCGGCTGCTTCATTTTTGGTGTATATGAATGCAACTGATTTCTGCACATTGATTTTGTACCCTGCAACTTTACTGAATTCATTGATCATTTCTAGAAGGCTTCTGGTGTAGTCTGCCGGCTTTTCCATGTATAGTATCAAGTCATCTGCGAAAAGTGAAAGTTTGACTTCTTCTTTGCCAATTTTGATGCCTTTTATTTCCTTTTGTTGTCTGACTGCTGATGCTAGGACTTCCAGCACTATGTTAAACAGCAGTCGTGAGAGTGGACATCCCTGTCGTGTTCCTGATCTCAGGGGGAAAGCTCTCAGTTTTTCCCCATTGAGGATGATATTAGCTGTGGGCTTTTCATAAGTTGCTTTTGTAATGTTTAGGTAAGTTCCTTCTATTCCGACTTTCTCAAGTTTTTATTAAGAAAGAGTGCTGTATTTTGTCAAATGCTTTTTCTGCATCTATCGACAGGATCATATGGTTTTTATCCTTTCTTTTGTTAATGTGATGGATCACATTGATGGATTTGCGAATATTGATCCAGCCCTGTAACCCAGGAATGAATCCCACTTGATCATGATGGATAATTCTTTTTATGTGTTGTTGAGTTCGATTTGCTAGTATCTTGTTGAGTATTTTTGCATCTGTGTTCATTAAGAATATTGGTCTGTAGTTCTCTTTTTTTGCTGGGTCTCTGTCTAGTTTGGGTATCAAGGTGATGCTGGCTTCGTAGAATGAGTTTGGAAGTTTTCCTTCTATTTCTATTTTTTGGAATAGTTTGAGAAGAATGGGTATTAACTCTGCTTTAAATGTCTGGTAGAATTCCCCGGGGAAGCCATCTGGCCCTGGGCTCTTATTCATTGGGAGATTTTTGATAACGGATTCAATTTCTTCACTGGTTATCAGTCTATTCATGCTTTCTATCTCTTCCTGTTTGAATTTTTGCAGTGTGTGTGCATTTAGGAATTTGTCAATTTCTTCTAGGTTGTCCAGTTTGTTGGCATATAATTTTTCATAGTAATCTCTGTTGATTGCTTGTATTTCTAAGGGATTGGTTATAATTGATCCTTTTTCATTAATGATTTTTCTTTCTGGGTGCTCCCTCTCTTCTCTCTGAGGAGCCTGAGTAGAGGTTTATCGATATTGTTTATTTTTTTAAAGAACAAACTCTTGGTTTCATTGATCTACTCGACTCTTCTTTTGGGTTCTATATTGTTTATTTCTGCCCTGATCTTTATTATTTCTTTTCTCCTGCTGGGCTTGGGGTGCTCTTGCTGCTCCCCTTCTAGTTCCAGTAGGTGCTCTGTTTAATTTTGAATTTGCGCTTTTTCTATTTTATTGAGATTGGCCTGGATTGCAATATACTTTCCTCTTTGGACTGCCTTTGCTGAGTCCCAGAGAGTTTGGATTGTTGTATTTTCGTTTTCATTGGTTTCCATATATTTTTAAATTTTTTCTCTAATTGCCTGATTAGCCCAATCATCCTTTAGTAGGGTGATTCTTAACCTCCTCATTTTTGGAGGTTTTCCAGACTTTTTCCTGTGGTTAATTTCAAGTTCCATAGCATTGTGATCTGAAAGTGTATATGGTATGATCTTTATTCATTTATGCTTATGGATGGCTGCTTTATGCCCCAGTATGTGATCTATCTTGGAGAATGTGCCATGTGCACTCGAAAAGAAGGTGAATTTCCTAACTTCAGGATGCAGAGTTTTAAATATATGTACCAGTTCCATCTGTTCCATTGTGTCGTTCAGGTCCATTGCTTCTTTAGTGATTTTCTGTCTGGTTGATCTATCCTTTGCTGTCAGTAGAGTATTTAAGTCTCCTGCAATGACCACATTCTTATCAATTAGATTGTTTTTTTCTGTGATTAATTGTTTTATGTATTTGGGTGCTCCCGAATTTGGCGCATAGATATTTATAATTGTTAGCTCTTCCTGATGGAGAGACCCTGTAATTATTATATAATGTCCTTCTTCATCTCTTGTTACTGCCTTTACTTTAAAGTCCAGTTTGTCTGATATAAGTTTGGCTACTCCGGCTTTCTTTTGGGTTCCAGTCGCATGCTGGGTATTTCTCCATCCCTTTACTTTCAACCTGAAAGTGTCTTCAGGTCGAAAATGAGTCTCTTGTAGACAGCAAATAGATGGGTTTTGTTTTTTTTATCCATTCTGCTACCCTGTGTTGTTTGGTTGGAACATTCAGTCCATTTACATTCAGTGTTATTATTGAAAAATGTGGGTTTAGAGTCATTGTGTTCTCTGTAGAATTCATGTTTATAGTGGTGGCTCTGGCAACTTGTATTCTTTGCAACATTTCCCTAATACAGTCCCTCATAGGATTTCTTGTAGGACTGGTTTGGTGGTGACAAATTCTCTCAATTTTTGTTTATTTGGGAACACCTTTATCTCTCCTTCTATTTTGAATGACAGGCTTGCTGGATAAAGGATTCTTGGCTGCATGTTTTTTTCTGTTCATCACATTGAAGATTTCCTGCCATTCCTTCCTGGCCTGCCAACTTTCATTAGATAGGTCTGTAACCACTCTGATAGGTTTCCCTCTTTATCTTTATATTTTGCCACTTCCACTATTATATGTTGTGCCGAAGGTCGATTCAAATTACGTCTTAAGAGGGTTCTTTGTGCCTCTTGAATTTGAATGTCTATTTCTTTTCCCAGATGGGAAATTCTCAGTTATAATTTGGTCTGGTATCCCTTCAGGACCTTTCTCTCTGTCTTCCTCTTCAGGAATTTCTATGATATGGATGTTGTTACATTTGATTGTATCATTCAGGTCTTGAATTCTCCTTTTCTGCTCCTGGATTAATCTCTTTCTCTTTTTTTCAGTTTACTCTTTTGCTATAACTGTATTTTCTAATTCACCTATTCGTCTCTCTGTCTCGTCAATCCTTGAGGTGGCTGCCTCCATTTTGTTATTCACCTCATTTATAGCCTTTTTAAACTCATCCTACCTATTTTCCAAGTTCCTAGTCATTGTCTCAGTTGCTTCTTTGATGCTTTTTTTTGACCCCAGTGATTAATTTTATGACAAGGTTTTTGAATTCTTGATCCAGTATGTCGTCTAGATCTTCCTTGAGCAGTTCTGTCGCTGTGACTTCTTCCTGGAGGTTCTTCAGAGGAGAGTTTCTTCGTTTTGTCATTTTTGCTAGTTTTCTGTCTCTTGTCAGCTGTAAACAGCTCATTGTGCACTGTGCACCTGTTAATATTGCTCTGTTAAAGGAGGCTTATTGACTGTCCAGGGCCTCTCGTTTCAGGAAATATTCTTTTAATGTTGTGTCTTAGTTTGTCTTGTTGTGACTTTGAATGTTTTATTTCCCTACTCAGCAATATTTGGGACTCGCCATCATGCACACTTTGGCTTGTTTCTTGGTGTAACCCTATGAAGGAAAATAGACAAATACAGAGGGAACAGAAGCACACAAAGGCACAGACAAATCAAACAAACAAACACATTAAAAGGGGGAAAGAAAAGAAAGAAAATGGAGAGGAAAGAGATGAAAAGAGGAGAAGAAAAAAAAATAAAGACTGTCAGAGACAACAAAGGACAATGGACAGTCTAAAAGTGTATGACCATTTGCGGGGAGAGGTAAAGATGAGATACAGGAGAATATATCTGGATTGCAAGAAGGTAAAAAAAGGGAGAAATTAGAAAGGAAAATAAGGAGTAAAAATTTTTAAAAAATTTAAGTAAAAAAGGTAATAATAATAAAAAATAATACAAAAAAAGAGGGAAGTAAAAGAGAAAAAAGAGGAAGAAGAAAAGAAAAAGAAAAAAAAGCAGCATCCCCCCCTTGCGGGTAGGCGTGGCTTGGTGTGGTGGTCTTGGAGGCTGCTCTCAGAGGCTTCGCCTTGGTGTCTGCAGAGAGTAGAGTGGTGGCATGCCAAGCTCCGCTTGAACTACACACTAGAGGCCACTCTAATGAGTCAGATCTCCTTCTGCCGTGGTTGAGCCAAGTTGTATTTTCCAGGCCCGCCTAGGTTCAAAGTTCTAGTCCATGCACTTTTATGCTACCACAGATGAGATATAGTTGCTTTGGTGTCTGGCTTCTTCGGGGGAGGGATCAGTTTGTCTTGGCTCAGGCAGGGATTTCATCTGCCCCTGCCTGAGGTGAGATGTGCTGCCTGAGGCGAAGTGCGCAGCAGGAAGTGAAGTGCAGGCAGTCACAGACACAACTGGGGATTCCCAGCCCCCAGCCGGGATTGCAATTGTGTTGGGGGAGGGATGAGTTTCTCTTGGCGCCAGCTGGGATTAGTGCAGCTGCTGCCGGAGGCGCTACCGGAAATGAGCTGGGACTTCCTGCAGTCTGAGCGCGTGCCCCAGCCTCCACCGCTGCCAACTCCCTGCTAGGATCGCTCAGGGGTAGGGGCCATCCTTTCCCTGTTGGCACCCAGGATTCGGGATTCGCGCGGCCAAAGCTGGAGGCAAGATGTGCCAAGGAAATGAGGTGCGTGCTCCTACTCCCAAAACTGAGTTCGAAGTGAGTGCCCCTGGCGGCGCTGCTGCCTAGGCCGCTGATTCCCCACCAAGATGGCGCAGGGTTGGAAACTGTTCTTTCCCTTGTGCCACCTGGGTTCGGGATTCGCGCTGCCCAGCAGTTATATATGGAGTGAGAGTTTCTCTCTCCAAGCGCGGTTAAACGTTCTTTATCTTTTCACCAGAGGCAGTACTATGAGCGTGTTCAGTTTCTCTGTCTCTTCCCTTTGACTCTTGGGCTCCGTGTGCTTGCCCCGTGTTGGGCTGTGGCTCCCACCTCCCCTGACCATCTTGGGCTGGCGCGTTTTCTAATCTCCCCAGTTTGCACTCACTCACTCAGGCATCTTTGAGGTTTTATTCTTTCTGGAGTCCGTATTTTCTCCTTCCACTCTTGCAGATGAGAGTAATGTCCTTCTAAGTTCGATAGATGGGGCAGACGAAGTTTACAGAGCTCCCTTCCTCTCCGCCATCTTGGCTCCCAGCAGATTCATTTCTTAACATGAAATTATGAAAAGAGGTGACATGTTTTATTTTTTGAGTAGAGATAAACAAAATAGTTCTTTGCATGTATACAGCTTGTCCAAACAAAAATATTTGGGACAGGGACATGCTGGGTGACTCAGTTGCTTAAGTATCTAACTCGATTTTGGCTCAGGTCATGATCTCACTATTTGTGAGTTTGAGACCCACGTCAGGTTCCTTGATGAGAACATGGAGCCTGATTAGGATTCTCTTTCTCCCTCTCTCTCTGCCCCTCCCCCATATGTTCTCTCTCAAAATAAATAAACTTAAAATATACATGTGTGTGCATTTGTATGTATATATACATATAAATATATACATAAACACAAGTTCTCCATTTCCTTAATAGAGTTGAATTTTTTGGGAGGTTATAAGCAATTATTACTTGTACTGATACAAACTGTGATCATTATTAAATGTAGAAACTCATTTACATGTTTTAGTCAAGCTCATTTAATATGTCAGAATTGCATATGAAACTTAGCATACATTCTTGAAGTAATTTCCTACTAGTTCTCTGAAACCACTTAATGTAATAGCCTCTGTAAAGGCCATCCATCATTGACGGTTGTTGTCTTTATTAGATGTTCTAGGTGGAGTTTTGATTTCAATGCATATGATTTATAATATAATGATCCACATCTTTTAATGGTTTAAAAATATTGTATTCAGCAATGCCATGAAACGTCAGCACAGATGTTGGAGAAGACATAGATTAAGTTTCAAGCTTTCTTTTCTTTTGATCTTTCAGATTGCATTCTCACAGCACAACACGATCATGGATCTTGTGCAGTTTTTTGTCACCTTCTTCAGGTAATTTCTTTTACTGACTTTGAATTTATTAATTTATATTCTGATAATGTTCTATCAACCTTTTCCATAGTTTATCAAATCTTTAAACTTAAAACATCAATGGTGTATCTTGAATAGTTATATATACTTAAATATATAACAGGTAGAGGAAACATACTTGAAACCTACTTTTCAAGATTATTTTGCTGTTGACCTATATAATTGCTAACAGAAGCAGTGGAAAGAAGATAACTTTATGTTCCTGTCACATACATAATTAAAGCCTACTTTAATTAATGAAATTAGCAGCAAAGTCACTGTATTGATTAGGTACATCTCCTACAGTTAATTCAGTTATTTGTCAGGTAAGTATCACATATGCTTAGCTCTCTGTAGGGAATACAGTTTCTGTCCTCAGTGAGCTTCTAATCTGGAAATACTAAATATAGCTTTGAATAGAGCATCATCCCTAAAACATTAGCTATTTGAGGTATTAACGGTAAGTTCATAAAAACTTTTTCATAATTAAACAAGTTTCAAAAATATGGCTTTTAGTTTGTTTTTAGCTGACATTACTTCCACTGACATCACAAGAGTTTTTCTTTTTCCTTGGAGCTTTTAATCTGCTAATCTGCGATGTATCTTGCTGAAAGAGAAGGTAGAGTTTGTAGCATTTCTCAAAACATGAAAACTCTTTTCAGGGAACATCTATTATTAATTCCATGGGATGTAAATAAAGAAACACTGGATTGGAAGAAGAATTGAGTCAGTGCTAGGATATCTGTGTTATGGCATCTGAGACCTCTGGAGAGGAAGGGGTATTACTTTTATTAATATTATTATATGTACAGGCTGTGCTGATGCACTGGATGCCTTCATGCAAATTAGACAACTTTGGCAGGCATAGCCCTACATTGTGACATACAGCTTTACAGAGTGCAGTATGGATTTTGACTCTACTCACCAAGTTGGCTGGGCTGCCTTATACAGCCAAGAAACCTGCACAACCCAATCCTTGACGTGGTTGATATGCTGAGCACTTTCTTAAATGCCAAGGTAACCATTATTGGTTATCTTGTCCAGACATCCCTGCAACACTTGAATTCCTAAAGCCTTCCCCACAGGGAAGGGCCAGATAGTAATTATTTCAGGATTCGTGGGCTGTACTGTCTCTGTTGCATGCACGCAAACATCCTGCTGTGGTACCAAACCAGCACAGCCAATAAGGAGACAAATGGGAGTGGCTCTGTTCCAATCAACCTTTATTACAAAACAGCTGGTGGGCTGGATTCTCCCTGTGGATATTATTTGCCCAACCCCTCATCTAGCTTCTGCCTGAATGCCTTTAATGACGAAAACGCATCATCTCCTGAGATGGCATTTTCTATCTTCAGATAACTAATTGTTCTTTGTAATTGAGATGAAATCTGTCTCCCCATAAGACCACTTCTCATTCATCCATATGGTCAAACACATAGCAAGTCTAATCTCTCATCTCCATTTATAGCCTGTTAGTTTTCTAAGCTCTTTTTTCCAATTTCCATATTCCGTATTTATCCATGTCTGTCGTCAAAATCTTTGCCACTTCAGTCACTTTGCCCTGAGAGCAATCATGTTTGTCTATGTCCCTTCAAAAGTTGTAGTTTCTAGAATTTAACAAGATAAGTATATTTATCACTAACATGTGTGCCTACTTTAAATTCTCCCCTTAAAAAGGAAATAAAGAAACACCTTAAATATATTTAATGTTTTATGACTTTGTATTTCTAAGTATACATGGATTTTAGGGCTATTTAACCAAGTTACAGTGTGTTTTGGGAAAGTATTAGAAGTTATAATTAAAAAGCATTATTTAATGCATCAAAATAACACTTTTTTTTTATGCAGAAAGGCATGGATAGAAATATACTGAAAAGTTCAGCCCTGTATAAAAATTCACAAAGTTGAATATATATGTAAATTATTTAAATGTTTAGGGTTTTATTTTAAGCTTTTGAATTTGTATGCATATTTAAGTTCAGTAGCCTTTTATTAAGTAAAATAAAGCCAGTGTTAATGTGTACCATGTCTTAGAGATGATCCTATTTATTATGTTGTCATCATGGGCAAAGTGAAATAAAATATTCTAACTGTTGTGTGAGATAAAATGTATTTGATGTTTTTTTTGTCATTGAAATTTCTTTCAGTAGTGAAATGTAAATTAGATAGTTTTTAAATTATCTCATTGTTCAGAAAAAAAACATGTACAGAATATTTTAAAGTTTTATTTTTTTCTTTTTTTAAATAAAGCCACTGCTAAATTTTACCAGAGAGCTTTCAACAGGTCAGCATTTCTGGACAGTCTTCAGTCAGGCCACTGTTACTCTTATTGCTGTTTCTAACTGAGTTACTGAAATAGCAGAGGTGAATGTTCCAGCATTTCAGTTTAGCTGTGATTTGGTGAAGGCCAGTTCACAAACTCCGTCAGTTTTTGCCTTTATATTGGGCATAGTTCTGATGGTCAGTATGAGGGGGCAAGTCCTAGGGAGATCATGTATAGGCAGAGCCTGGTTCTGATCTTAGCTTTCTATACTATCAGAAGTAGGTCTTAAAAGGTGGAAATCTCCGTCCTTTCTTATATAGAATTAAAGGATTTTGTCATTGTGAGAATCTGTAGTATAACGTGGTAAAGGAGTAGAAAACTGAAAGGAATTATTTTAAAGATAAATGTTTTTGTTCTCTGTTATGTAAAATGGAAAAGTAAGTACATGTGAATCTGAAACTTCTAAATTATTTACTGTAAAGGAAATTAAGCCTTGTAAATTCAGTGGAGATACAGTAAGGACCTCTGCCCCTGTACCATTTAGAATTTTAATGGTGGTATGTGTCTTCAATCTGCCAATGGGATGATACAATGCTTTTGATTTACCATCTTAACCAGATGGAGGGTCGTTTTAAAGGTTGCTGCTTGGTCTTTTCCGCTGTGATAGATACTACCCTCAGGCCAGGGGCACAATGTGGAGGTTACTCTAACATAAGTTCTAATTACTTATTTTAAAACTGATGAAATTATTGCTGGGTGGATCCACAGACACAGTTGGCCCACTGTGAGGCAGAAGTTAGGCAGAATTTATTACATGACCCCTGAAGGCACCCCCAGTCTAACTAGGGGCCATCATGACATTTGTCCTTGAGTATCTACCTACGTTATCTCTCAACCTATGTCTAATAATCAAAATATCTACTTACTTCTCTTAAATTGTATATGCAACCATGTATGTACTTGTATATAATTATATACCCAAACATACACAAATAGAAGGATCAAAAAAAAGGTCCCTTTGAGGATCATTTTATATACTTTTTAAGATGTTTCAAGATGTCCTTTCTTCTATGGACCCAGCCACCTGTTCTGTTTGTGGGGTTCTGGATTTGTAAATTAGCTCATCCGGAAACTGAGCAGAGGGTCATGATTTTTCTACTGGGGCAACAATTCTTAGCCTGTTGTTTCTTCATTCTTACTTAAAATAAAACTAAATGTAAAATAGCACCATTGTTGGCTATCCACCTGATTTCCCCCTAAGGATACTATACATTATTCATCATCTTCACAGCTCTTTGGGGGATAACCCCCTTGGCTACTCCAACAGTCTTATTGATCATGATGGTAATTGTGGGCCATGGATTTTGTCAGTGAAGCCCTGACACCTGGCATCTTTTACTTTGGGTCCCCATTACTTAATGCCTACCCCAGCACTGCGCCTCCTGGTGTTGCCTGTGGTCTGTAGAAGAAAGTCACCACTAAACTTCTTGGTGAAGTTGATGCTCCCTCATCAGCATATTTCTTCTGTAATGGCTTGGTGAGTGATGTGCGCCATGGAACATAATCTAATGGTAGTTCTTTTCACCTTGTATAATATATCCTTTCTAGAATATTTCCTCTGTCAACCTCTTTATTCCTTTCTCTTTCAATTGCTTAGGCAAGTCGGATGTTTCCATTACACTTTCAGTTGGCCATTGCTTTTTCCAGGCTTCTAAGAGTCACCCAGCAGTACGTTTTCCCCATCCTGGGGCGTCCTCAGTAGGATATTATATCTCCTGTGGTCCTGAGAATATGTCCCAAAATTCATGAATTCGTGCTTGTCCTGTCCTACCTGCCATCGCTCTTGATCAGACACCATCAAAATTCAGTTTCCGTCATGCTCTCCTCATTCCTGCCAGTACATTCTAGGTTATTCTTATAGCTCTTTCAAGTGTATAATACCTTCCCTTTCTTATCAGGCCAAGGCCTATTATGCTGTCATTATACGCTAGTTCCCAGTCTGGCAAGCAGGAGAGCAGGTGATGGCAGCTTGTTAGGGGTGTAGCTATTGTCTCTATTACTAGGGAAGGGAGTTGTAGAACAACAGAAGTTTCCTTAGAAGCCCTCATTTAGATATACCATTCTAAATATTCCTATCCCATATTTTAAGGGCTAGGTTTTCTCAACCATGGCCCTGGTCTTTGCATGAGAGAACTGTTGTGGCTGAGCATCTGATCATCTCTGGAGCTCTGCAACTCTTAACAACCAGATCATCGGCCCACTGGTCGTCCATATTGGCCTTTCCAGTGTCAAAGAAAAGGGCTTCATTTAAAGCTATAAAAGAGACTCTCTAGCATTTTAGGTACTTACTAATGTTTGTTAATGGTCTTCAGTCTCTTGCTATCACACTGCAGGTGTTAATACAATGCAGCAGCAATCAGCCAACCCACTCTCTTTGGAAGGCATTTCCCTAGGTCCCCACTGGTGAAAGCTTTAGCAGTGGAAGCATTCTTCCAACTGCCCTACTACCCACATTGATGGTGTTCTTTTGGCCTTCCTTCCAAGGAGGACTGCAAACCCTTTTTTTACCTCCTGATTACCCAGACAAGTCCTCAGAGAAGCAGCCCCCAAGATGGGATTAAACATGCAGTAAATGCGTTAGAGAAAACTCCTGCAGACGAAAGGCCAGGGAGAAGGTGGGAGGTCTTCTAGACCACACTGCTGATCTGAGCTTTGTGAAGTGGAACAGGATGAAAAGGAAGTTGAGTGAAAGAGCCTGAGATTTCAGAGCACTCCACCAGCCAGATCACTCATCAGAGTTCTGAACTCCCAGGATCAGGCTTTGACTAACGATGGTGGACTCCCTTGACTAATTGTGCTCTCTGTAGTCAGCCATCAGGGAGGCAGATTTTAATAGTTTGCACAGTAGATTTGTCTGTTACTTGAAGGTTTGGTAGAACTGCCCTGTAAAATCATGTGAATTTGGTAAGATTTTTAAATTTGTCTTTGTTTTACTTGATTTTCTTGTGGGTAGATTTTGTAGTTTCTCATGAAATTTCATTAATATTTATATCTCAGATTTTCTATTTTTTCTTGATATAGTTGACTATTTTAAGGAAACTGTCCATTTTATTTTTTAAATTTATTGGCATTTATTTTCCTATATAAGTATTCCAGAATTTATCTTATATTAGATTATTTCTCCCTGTTCATTGTGAATTTTGCCTCTTTTTCCATTTCGTTTTTTTCTTGATAAGCCATGCAAGAAGTTTGACAGTGTTGGAAGTCCTTTTAAAAACCGCATTTCATGGCTTTGTTCCATTGGTTTATTGTTTTCTAATTCATTACTTTCATTGTTTTCTGCTTTTATTCCTTCTAATTTTTTGGAGTTGCTGTATTACTTTTCCAAATTTTTTATTTAAACATGTAATCAAGTTTATTAATTTCTAGTTATATGGCTCTAATGTATGTAGTTGGGCGTGCCATTTTTAAAATATTGTTTTAGCTGCATTCCATGGAGTTTAATATATGGCATTTTTATTATTCCTGTGATTCAAAATGTTTTCTAATTTCTTTTATGATTTCCACATGAATTTTTTAGAAGTCTATTTTTGAATTTCCAAATGTGTAGGATTTTTCAATGTGTCTTTTTTATTGGCTTTTCTTCAGTCAGTGAAAGACCTTTATGATACTTTTGTATGTTTTGAAATATTTCTCTGTTGTCAAAGATATGATCATCATTTGTGAATGTTCCACTTGCTTGATAATCATGGGGTTTCTCAGATCATTGGAATCAGTATTTTATAGATACCCATTAGAATGAAACTTGTCATTTTTTTCAGTATGTGCTTTTTCAATGTTCATGTTCCATCTACATATTATTAAGTGAGATTGATTACTATATCATGTAGTATTTATCTTTCTGTGACTGACTTATTTCTCTTAGCAGAATTGTCGCAGACTTCATCCCTGTTGTAACATATATCAGAATTTCCATCCCTTCCAAGGCTGAATAATATTCCATTGCACGTATATACCATGTTCTCTTTATCCATTCATCAGCTGGTGGCCACTTGAGTTGTTTCTGTCTTTTAGCTATTGTGACTATTGCTGCTATGAACATAAGTGTACAAATATGTACTCAAGACCTTGCTTTCTGTTCCTTTATGTATATACTCAGAAGTGGAATTGCTGGGTAATTCTGTTTTTTAACTTTTTGAGGAACTTTTCTACTGTTTTCTACATCATTTGTACCATTTTGAACTCTTACCAGCAGTGCACAGGGGTTCCAATTCTTCTGTGTCCCCACCAGCACTTGTAAGTTGTTTTGTTTGTGTTTTGATAGTAGCTATTCTAATGGGTGTGAGGTAGTATCTTATTGTGGTTTTGATTTGCATTTCCCTAATGATTAGTGATGTTTAATATATTTTCGTGTGCTTATTTGCCATTTGTATATCTTCTTTGTAAAAAAGTCTTTTCAAATCTTTTGCCTATTTTTGAATTAAGCTCTTTTATTTGTTTGTTTGTTGAATGGTGGGAGCTTTTTATACATCCTGAATATTAATCCCTAATAATTTATCTGATATATGATTTTCAGTTATTTCCCCCCACTAAGTATCTTGCTCTTCACTCTGTTGATAGTGTCTGTTGGTGAATAGAAGTTTTTATTATGAAGTCTATTTAGTCTCTTTTTTCTATTGTTGCCTATGCCTTTGGTGTCATATCCAATCATTGCAAGGCCAATGTCTTACAGCTTTTGGCCTATATTTTCTTCAGAGGTTTTTATAATTTTAGCTATTGTGTTTAGGTCATTGATCCATTTTTCATTCATTTTTTTGTGTGGTATTAGATAAAGGTCTAACTGTATTATTTTGCATTTGATTTCAATGCCATTTTCTCAGCATCATTTGTTGAAAAGTTCGTCTTCACTGAATGGTCTCTGCACTCCTGTCACAAGAGTATTTGATCTGATATGTGAAAGTTTATTTCTGGTCTTTTTACTGTATCCCATTGGCCTATATGTCTATGCTTCTGCCAGTGCCACACTGTTTTGATTATTATGATTTTGTAGTAGGTTTTGCAATCAAGAAATATGAGTTCTCCCACTTTGTTCTTTTTTCAAGATGTTTTACTTTTTTTGTTTTATTTGCTATTTAGGGTCCTTAATTCCATATGAATTTTAGGATAAAATTTTCGTTTGTGGAAAAAAAAACATTGTTGGGATTTTGATAGGGATTGTATTGTATGTGTAGTTGGTTTTGAATAGTATCAACATCTTGATGGTATTGAGTGTTCAAATCCATGAACATGAATATTCTTGTCTTTAATTTATCTTCAGCAGTATTTTGTAGTTTTTATTATATAGGTCTTTCACTTCCTTGATTAATTTCCAAGTATTTTATCCTTTTTGATGCTATTATAAATAGAAGTGTTTAGTTTATTTTCAGAAATAAATGTATAGATATGCTACAGATTTTTATGTGTTGACTTTGTGTCCTGCTACTTTGTTGCATTTATTGATTAATTCTAAGTTTTTGTGTTTGTGCAATTTTTAGGGTTTTTGACATGTAAGATCATATTATTTACAAACATAAAATTTTACTTCTTCTTTTCCAATTTGGATGCCTTTTATTTCTTTTTCTTTCCAACTGCTCGATCTAGGACTTTTACTACCATGTGGAGTAGAAGTGGCAAAGCAGGTATCTTCTTCCAGATTTTAGAGGAAAAGCTTTTAATCTTCCACAAATGAGTATGATGTAGAAGCTGTAGCAAATTATCCAGAAGATCTAGCTAAGATAGTTAACAAAGGTGGCTACACTAAACAGATTTTCAATGTAGATGAAACAGCCTTATATTGGAAGAAGATGCCATCCAGGACTTTCATAGCTGGAAAGGATAAATAAATCAGTGCCTGGTTCAGAGTTTCCAAGGCTGACTCTATTGTTAAGTCTAATACAGCTGGTGACTTTAAGTTGAAGATCATAAACATGCATCTTTTTTTTTTTTTTTTAATCTCCCACTGATTTCAACTGTAAAACCTAGATAAAATGTATGGGCAGCTCTTTGATAATACTGAAAAGTAAGTATCAGCAGGGAGATCAGAGAAGATCAGAATTCAGAGTGCTCTGAACTGTTTGGGAATTTACTATTATTTTCCTTTGGTATCCCCCTGACATGAAACTAAATGCAGGCTGAAAATTGAGACTCCTGAGGTCTAGAAAAGAAACATCCTGCAAATATTCCCTAGTTCTGAGTATTGGCATAGAAAAGCAAACTCTTTTATGTTTGCTTATTTATTGGGGGTAGGGGTGGAGGGCCAGAGAGAGAAGGAGAAAGAAGATCCCAAGCAAGCTCCACACTGACAGTACAGAGCCCAGTGTGGGGCTCAAACCCACAAACTGCAAGATTACGACCCAGCTAGATGATTTCAAAAAGGTATGCTTTAAATAAAATTTGACTGTAGAAATGAGCATCGTATACATTGACCATTAATCATTTTTGTTGTAAGGTAGGAAGATTAACATACTATCTAGGTAGCTTATTTGTAACAGAGGAGTTAACCAGGAAGATCTGTCTTCCTTACTAGATGTTGTTTCTTTCTACTTTATGTAAACTATTTCAAGGAAGGATTTATCAAAGATGCTTTGTAAATTTTTAAGTCTGTTAGCAGTTTGGAGGAGGTTCATTTGGGTATTTTCTTATGAATTTTACATAAATGATATCTGAAATAGATTTTGTGGATTATTTCTCAGCCTCCATTTAACTCCTTCCATATGGGTATCCAGTAAATTTTATTTGAGTCCGACTGATCCCTCACTAGCTTCAGGGGTGGACTAAAGCCAGTCAGTGCGGAGCCTTCAGTAGCCAAATAAGTGAAAGGGGAAGAAAGAGAAGGCATGTGTAATGGTATGCATGTGAGCCCTGGAATTCCTGCATCCATTTTTGTTCCTAAGAGGGAAACGAGCCTGAGGACGGAGCTGATGCACAGTAGAGTGGGTTGTTCAGAGAATCAGAGAGCAAGGTAGCCAGGGTGCCCATCAGTCCAGACCTGATGGTTATGCTTCCTTTTAGCCTTGGGCAGTGTCTTAGCCTGCTTGGCTGCCATACCGCAGACAGAATGGCGTTCACGACAGAACATTTTTAATCTTACAATCCCACTGCCTGGGAAGTCCAAGGTTTGAGTGCCAGCATTGTTGGTTTCTGGTGTGAGAATTTTTGGTTTGCATTTGGCTGCCTTCTTGCTGTGTGTTCATATCGCTTTTCCTCGTGAAAGGAGATAGAGAGAAAGTGCCAGGTCTCTGGGGTCTCTTTTTATAAGGACACGAATTCTGTTGGTTCAGAATTACATTCTTATGACCTCGTTTATCCTGAATTACAACCCAAAGTCTCTGTTTTCTTTTTTTTTATTATTTAAAAAAATTTTTATGCTTTTTATTTATTTTTGAGGGACAGAGAGAGACAGCGCAATTAGGGGAGGGTCAAAGAGAGAGGGAGACACAGAATCTGAAGACAGGCTTCAGGCTCTGAGCTAGCTGTTAGCACAGAGCCCGGCGTGGGGCTCGAACCCACGAACTGTGAGATCATGACCTGAGCCGAAGCCGGACATTTAACCGACTGAGCCACCCAGGCGCCCCAGTCCCTATTTTCAAATATAATCGCATTTGGTTGTAGGGTTTCAACATATGGATTTTGGGGGAATATAATTCATCCATTATATTCTGCCTGTGGCCTCCCGCAGTCATGTCCTTTTTGCATGTGAAATACATCCACTCCATCCCTACAATCTCAAAAGCCTTAGGGCGCCTGGGTAGCTCTGTAGGTTAAGCACCCGACTTCAGCTCAGGTCATGTTCTCACGGTTTGTAAGTTCAAGCCCCATGTCAGGCTCGGTGCTGACAGCTCAGAGCCTAGAGCCTGCTTCTGATCCCATCTCTCCCTCTCTCTCTGCCCCTCCCCCACTTGCATTCTGCCTTCCTCCCTCTCTCATAAATCAATAAACATTAAAAATTTTTAAAAAATGATATAAAGCCTTAACTCATTCCTGCATCAGCTCTGAAGTTTTAAAGTCTGAAGTCTCATCTATATACCATCTCTATCAGACATGGATGCCATTTAAGATACACTTCATCCTGAGGCAACATTTTCTCTATCTGTGAACCTGTGAAACCAGACAACTTACATGATTCCCAAATACCATGGTGGGACAGGCATTGTCAATTCATGAGGGAGATACCTGAAGAAGAAAGGGGTAACTGGTCCTAAGCAGGTCTAAAAGCCAGCAAGGCAAATCCCATCAAATGTTGAAGATTGAGAGTAATCCTCTTTGGTTCAGTGCCCTGCTTGCAGGTCCACTGGGGTGACAGCATCACCACGCAGCTCTACGGAGTGGCCCTGCCTTCTTAGCATTGTGAGGTGGCCCTGACCCTCAGCACTGTGCTGCAGCTTTGTCCCCAAGACCTAGATGGGGACATCGTAGTCCCCAAAGAGACCCCACCCTTGAAAATTGAGGAGCAACAGTCTTGCCCTGATGATCTTTCACTTAACTTCAGGATCACTCCCTTTTCTGAAAGGATAAAGCATATTCCCAACTGAATAGCTCCGTGGTCCCAATCTGTGGAATCCAAGAAGCCTGACCCCCTTCTCTCCATTCCCTTTGGTTTTCTCTGTCCCCTTTAGGCCACACTCCCAGTGTCTCTGCTTATAATCTATTCCTGGTTCTGCTGAGATGGCCACTTAAGTCCCTGTGTCGCACCCACAATCTCTTCTTTATGAATGGTTGCTCAGCCACACCCTTCGTGTTATCTTCATACATGGTTTTTCAGATTTTGCAATATAGATTAGGCTGAGGATTTTCCAAACCTCTAAGTTCTGGTTCCTTTTTTTCTAGACAATTCCTTCTCCAACTCCTCTCTCTTCTTGCATTTAGCTATAAGCGGTGAGGAGATAAAAGCTCTATCTTCAATATTTTTTTTAGAAATATTCTTTGCTAATATCCAGTTTTAGGGCTTTGTAAGTTCTACCTTCCACGAAACACCGGAACACAATTCAACTAAGTTCTTTGCCATTTTATAACAAGCTGGCCTTTCCTCCAGTTTCTAGTTAACATGTTGCTTATTTCCATCTGAGACCTCACCGGAATGGTCTTTCACATCCATGCGTATGTATATCAACATTCTGCTTGTGAACATTTAGGTATTATCTAGGAAGACATACTTTCTGTCTAGCCGCACTTGATTATTCCTGAGCTCTCCCCCGACTCGCCTTTAACATCCCTTTCTTCCAACAGTCTCCTCACAGAAATCGAGGCTTTCTGTCACATGCTCCTCAGATTTCCTCCAGCCTCTACCCATGACTCAGTTCCAAGGCTGCTTCCACACTTACAGACACTTGTTACAAGCAGCACCCACTTCCTGGTACCCAAATCTGCCTCTGCTCATGCTGCCATACAAAACACTGCACTGACTAGTGACTTAAACCACAGAAATGTATTATCTCACAGTCCTGGAGGCTGAGGAGTCCAAGGTCAGGGCCGTGGCATGGTTGGTTTCTGACGTAGGCTTCCTCTTGGCTCACCAACGTCCACTCTGTGTGCTCACGTGGCCTTTCTTCAGTGTGTGCACAATGAAAGAAGGTAGGGAGGCTGGGAGGGGGTGATAGGGAGAGAGGGAGGGGAAGAGAGAAAGGTAAAAGAAAAGGAAAAGAAAAGAGAAGAGAGGAAAAGTACAGAAAAGAAAGGAGCAAGCTCTTGGCTCTTTTGTTAGAAGAACACAAATCCTAGAGCGCCTGGGTGGCTCAGTTCTTTGGGCATCCAACTCTATTTCAGCTCAGGTCATGATCTCACAGACCTTGTGGGTTCAAGCCCTGTGTGGGGCTCTGCACTAACAGCACAGAACATGCTTGGGATTTCTCTCTCCCTCTCTCTCTTCCCCTCCCTGTCTATATATATATATATATATATTTTTTTTTTTTAACACTAATTCTGTTGGAGCAGGACCCCACCCTAAAGACCTCATTTAATCTCATATTCTGCTAAATTACCTGTGTCTAAATATAGTCACTTTGGATGCTGGGCTTTAGCATAGGAATTGGGGGGCAGGGGGGACACAATTTATTTTCACAGCAGCAAGTATAAAATCCATTTAGTCTCAATATTTTTTATTACCATTTTGTGTTAGATTTCTGTCTCTTGCCTTTGAAAACCTCTTAACTGACAGTATCCTAAGGTATAATTAACTCTTGCTTAACAATCCTCAGAAAATTTATACTAATTTATTGCAATAAACATATTGCTTTTCTACTTTTACCCACTAGACCTTGTTGAGTTTTCATCTTTGCCAATCTAATAACTAAAATAATTTTTTAAATATGGAGTTTTATTGCATTCTGAGTTAGCAATTTACTTTGTTAATATTTTAGTTGATCAGAAAAAAAAATTTTTCGAATGTTATGAAGTTATTTTTAAAACCCTTTACAGATAGTTTCTGGAATAGCAGTTATTAGGAAGTAAATTACTTTTTAAAATAATATGTTTCTATATTTCAACACAATTCCCTAGTTTGTAACATTTTTCAGTGGAATAAAAGATTAATATGCCCATACCATCTTTTAAAATATGTATTTAAGACTTGAATTTTATGATCAATTAACCTCAAATTGCTATAAAATAGTGACAATATTATCTCTTTTTTGCATTTGGCCAACTAGATTACCACCAGAGGATATTTCTTTGTCACTAGAAACCTGCTTTACAATATAACCTTATACCACACTGTGTTACATTTATTGAATTCTTTTTAATTTTCACTAAATGAGAATACCTAATGAGTTCCATGATTTTTCATATTAAGAATCCTTTCCATAATGACCATTTTATGAAGGTTAAAATCAAGTTATTGAAATACCTCTCCCTAAGTTCCTATGCTTCTCTTTTTTTATCCCTGTGGCTTTTTTATATTTCATTTTTTTTCTCTTTCTGTTAGGAGGATTTTACTAAGGGGTGTTGAACCTTTCAGATCTTTTGACATTATCATACAGGAGACTTTATTAAGAAATGAAAGCCCAATTATTCCTGTGTGCCCCCCCCCATATCTATACTAAGAAGCAATACGAGCTATTGTATAATATGAAAGAAGAAAAAAGATAGGAAAGAAAGCAGTGAAACTAGTTTTTTCCTGATCAAAGCTCCACATAGTAGATTAAAGGATGCTAATACTTGATGCTGCCCATTAAGACCTTTGAGTTAAGAAATATATCAGGGAAAAGCTAATTAGAACCGATAAACCCAGAAATCTTAGTCACTTTCTTTAATAAAAGTTTGTTTCTCACTCACTGAACGTCCATTGGGCATAAAGGAACCAGTGGAGAGAACAGGATGGTGGGCAGCGCACTGTTCCATCAAGTAATGAAGCCTGATGGGAATCTCGTTATTCTAAAGCTTTCTGGGATTGTCAGTACGGGCTAGGGTTTTCTGAGAGTCACAAAAGATTGAGTTTCAACAATGCTGGGCAAATCTGCCAGGTATCTTTGCTTTTTATAGTCCCTTTAAAGGGGACTATAACTTTTATTTGCAGTTTGGTTTATCAGAAATAAAAAATATTTGTAAATATTACCTTTCTATAGGGATTAAAAAGCCTAATAGGACATCTAATATCAGAAACAATTATAGATTTTTAAATCAATTGAAAAACGAATTTCATTCATTTAACAAAAACTTAATGACAACTAACTAGATGCCAATAACTGAGATATATTTCACTAGGTTTCCAATGTTTGTAGGAGACTATTAAAATTTTATTAAAACTTTATTGATTTTGCTTATTTTTTGGAATCATGAAGATTCCATGAAGAAAAACCATGAAGGTTTCTCTTTACTGTTACTGCTAACTTAATATGAATTAGCATAGAAAACATTTGCTGCAAACCCCTAAAGTGTTTATCTCCTCTTCAGAAGAAGGTGAAGTTATAAACAAAATTTGGTACTGGCATTCTGCAGCATTATAAAAATGACACTTTTTACTTGAGTCATGAAATTTTGATGAGAATTTAGTTTCCTCATGGAGAAATCGAACAAGTCCTCACCGTCTTGAAGTGAATCACTATCATTAACTATTTGGAGAGAAATACCGTGAATTATAGATTATTTAATAATAATACATTTTGCACTTGAGTTGTATTTAATTATTAAATGAAAATGAATTTTGGTGTATGTTGTATTGCAGACATTCTGAAGGAAATGGGTGATAGGATTTGTTGCTGGATTAGATACAGGGATTTTATTTTATTGTATATATTTTTTAATGTTTATTTTTGAGAGAGAGAAAGAACAGTGGGAGCAGGGCGGGAGGTGGGGGGTGGGCAAAGAGAGACAGAGGCACAAAATCCTAAGCAGGTTCCAGGCTCTAATCTGTCAGCACAGAATGGGGCTTGAACTCAGAAGCCATGCCATGAGGTTAGGACCTGAGCTAAAGTTGGACGCTCACCCTATTGAGCCGCCCAGGTGCCCCTTGGCACCAGAGATTTTAAAGTTGAATGTGTTTTTACATTTTAGCTGAAAAGAAATGGTGACTCAAAGAAGTTGGGGGAAAGGGAGAACTTGCAATTTAAGACTTTTGTAACTTAGGCAACTTAACGTCTTCATGACTCAGCTCTTTTATCTTTTAAATAAGTATGAAACAGGGAGCCTGGGTGGCTCAGTCGGTTAAGCATCAGACTTCAGCTCAGGTCATGATCTCACAGTTTGTGGGTTTGAGCCCCGTGTCAGGCTCTGTGCTGACAACTAGCTCAGAGCCTGGAGCCTGCTTCAGATTCTGTGTCTCCCTCTCTCTCTGACCCTCCCCTGCTCCTGCTGTCTCTCTCTCTCTCTCTCTCTCTCTCTCTCTCTCTCTCTCTCTCTCAAAAATAAATAAAAGCATTTTTAAAAAAGTATATAACAGTATACATGGTATATAATGTGTGATTGTGGTAATTAAATAATCCATGTAAAACACATAACATAGTGCTTGGCACATATTACTCAAAGGATGTTCGTGTCTTTTATTATTATGAATTTTATTCATGAGTTCAGATGGGGCACAGTATATTGGAGGTGATATATCTCTTATGTTAAAATTCCTAAGTGTATGACAATGAGAAAGGATGAAATCTGGCCATTTGCAGCAATGTGGATGGAAATGGAGGGTATTATGCTGAGTGAATTAAGTCAGTCAGAGAAAGACAGATACCATATGTTTTCACTCATATGTGAATCTTCAGAAACATAACAGAAGGCCATGGGGGAGGGGAAGGGGAAAAATAAAGTTGCAGAGAGAGAGGGAAGCAAACTTTAAGAGACTTTCAAATAATGGGAACAAACTGAGGGTTGATGGGGGTGTGGGAGAGGGGAAAGTGGGTGATGGGCATTGAGGAGAGTACTTGTTGGGATGAGCACTGGGTGTTGTATGGAAACCCATTCGACAATAAATTATATTTAACAATTCTTAAGTCTAATTGTGGGACTGAAATTCAGATAGATGGATCCTTAGTCGTTACTTTTCACCACCATATTTTAACAGTTACAGTGTTAGTGTGGGATCCAGCAGCCATGATAGTTAAGACTAGAACGGGCTTCATGGCACTGTTGGCGTATTGAGCTGGGAAATCTTTGTTCTGTGGAGGCGGCTGGCTTGTAGGGGATTTACCAGCATGCCACCAGATGGCCACCGAATGGTGAAACCAAATTGCCCCAGACACTACCAGATATCTTCTGGAGTGCAAAACTCTTCTGACTGAGAACCAGTGAACCAGAGGGAAACATGTAGGCGTTTTCAAAATATAACAAAGTTTTAGCGTATGGAAGAATTGGCTGATTCAGTATAACTCAGAAGGCAGTAGCAGCATTGATTGATACAAGTTAGAAAGAACTTAATAGAAGAACATTTTTATAGTTTGAGCTAAAAATAGAATGCACTGACTTGTGAGTCAGCAGCTTCTCAACTTTGATGAGTGATTCGGGGCCAGATCACAGAGTGTGCTGGGAATTTCTTTTCTGGAGAGCGTACGAAATAAATCTGTTAGATCACCTTGAATGATAGGATGCTCTCATTTTAGCAGGTATAATGATCCCGGGTTGGAAATCATCCCAATTAGGGTTATAGCTGAGACCATGAAGATAACTGAGCTCGCTCGCTCTGAGAGCAAGAGAAGGGAACAGCATGGTGTGAACTGGACTTTAGGGAATGTCCATAATTTAAGAGGGAACCTGGAATGCAGCCAACTTTCACTGACCCTGTAGTATGTCAGGAATGATGAAGGAAACCAAGGAAATAAAGTAATTTCTTTGAAAATAAATAATAAAATTGATAACCCCCTAGCAAGACTCCTCGAAAAGAAAAAAGACCCAAATAAGTAAAATCATAAATCAGACAGGAGAAATAACAACCAGCACCACAGGAATATAATCAATTATATACCAAAGAATTAGACAACCTGGAGAAAAAGAATAAATTTCTAGAAACATAAACTACCAAAACTCAAACAGGAAGAAATAGAAAACTTGAACTGACTGATAACCGGCAAAGAAATTGAATTAAATCTCTCCTAACAAACAAAAGTCAGGGTCAGAAGGCTTCACAGGCAAATTTTACCAAACATTTAAAGAAGAGCCTATTCTTCTCAAACTATTCCAAAAAAATAGAAAAGAAAGAAAAACTTCCAAATTCATTGTATAAAGTCAGCATTACCTAGATATAAAACCAGACAAAGATTTCACTAAAAAAAAAATTACAGGCCAATATCTCTGATGAAATGGATGCAGAAATTCTCAATAAAATGCCAGCAAACCGAATCCAACAGTATATTTAAAAGAATCATTCACCAAGATGAAGTGGGATTTATTCCTGGGCTGCAAAGGTGGTTCAGTATTGGCAAATCAATCAGCGTGGTACACCGCGTTGATAAAAGAAAGGATAAGAACCATGTATGATCCTTTAATATGCAGGCAAAGCATTTCACAAAATACAGCATCCATTCTTGATAAAACCCTTCAATGGAGTAGGGTTGGAGGAAACATACCTCAATATAACAAAGGCCATATATGAAAAGCCCACAGCTAGTATCATCCCCAATGGGGAAGTATTGAGAGTTTTTCCACTAAGGTCAGGAACAAGACAAGGATGTTTCCTGTCACCACTTTTATCCAACATAGTACTGGAAGTCCTAGCCACAGCAGACCACAGGAAGATATAAAAAGCATCCAAATCAACAAGCAAGAATTAAAACTTTTACTATTTGCAGGTGACATGAGGCTGTAGAAAACCTGCAAGACTCCACCAAAAAATTGCTAGAACTGATAAATTCAGTGAAATTGCAGGATACAAAATCAACATACAGAAATCTGTTTCATTTCTATATACCAGTAATCAAGCAGCAGAAAGGGAATTCAAGAAATCAATCCTGTTGACAATTGCATCAAAAAACATATGATATCTAGGAAGAAACCTAACCAAAGAGGTAATAAACCTATGTGCTGAAAACTATAAAACACTGATGAAAGAAATTTAAGATGACACAAAAGTATTTAAAAACATTCCATGCTCATGGATTGGAAGAAAAAATATTGTTAAAATGGCTAGATTACCCAAAACAATCTATATATTTAATGCAATCCTATCAAAATACCACCAGCATTTTTCACAGAGTTAGAACACCAGTCTTAAAATGGGTATGGAAGCACAAAGACCCCGGATGGCCAACCTTGAAAAGGAAAAGCAAAGCTGTAGGCATCACAAATCTGGACTTCAAGTTATATTACAAAGCTCTAGTATGATCAAGATAGTATGGCATTGTCACAAAAATAGACACATTTCTCAATGGAACAGAGTAGAAAATCCCAAAATCAACCCGCAACTATATGGTCAATTAATCTTTGACAAAAGTGTAAAGAATATCTGAGGGAAAAAAAGATTCTCTTCAACAAATAGTGTTGGGAAAACTGGACAGCAATATGCAAAAGAATGAAACTGGACCACTCTCATACACAAAAACAGATATAAAGTGGATGAAAGATCTAACTGTGAGATAGGAAACCATAAAAGTCCTAGAAGGGGACACAGCAGTCATCTCTGACATTGGCTACTTACTAGACATACCTCCTTAGGAAAGGGAAACAAAAGCAAAAATAAACTGTTAGGACTTTATCAAAATAAAAAGCTGTTGGGACTTTATCAAAATAAAAAGGTTCTGTGCAGTGAAGTAAAGCTAAAAGGCAACCCAGGGAATGGGAAAAGATATTTGCAAATGACATATCTGAAAAAGAGTATCTAAAATATAAAAGATCTTATACAACTCAGCACCCAAAAAACAAATAATCTGATTAAAAATGGGAAGACATGAATAGACATTTTTCCAAAGAAGATCCACAGATGGCCAGCAGACACATGCTTAATGTTACTATCGTTAGGGAAATACAAATCAAAACTACAGGGAAATAGCACCTCATACCAGTCGGGATAGCTAAAATTAACAATACAAGAAACAATATATGTTGGTGAGGCTGTGGAGAAAGGGGAACCCTCTTGTGCTGTCAGTGGGAATGCAAACTGCAAGTTAAAAATAGAACTGCATATTTGCTCAAAGAATACAAAAATACTAATTTGAAGACATATATGCATGTCGATAATTTTAGCAGCATTATCTACAATAGCCAAATTATGGAAAGAGCCCAAATTTCTAGCTTGCTCTCTCTCTCTCACTATATATATACACATATATTATAATAGAGAGAGCTATAGAGCATATATGCTCTATAGCTCTCTCTATTATAATACTCTCTAGCTATATATATGTATATATATATATGTATATATGTGTATATATACTCTCCATCTATGTGTGTGTGTGTGTGTGTGTGTGTGTGTATGGAAATAACTAAGGAAATAACAGAGAAAAACAAATGCCATATAATTTCTCTCATGTGGAATTTAAGAAACAAAACAAATAATCGTAGGGGAAAAAAGAGAGAGGCAAACCAAGAAACAGACTGTTAACTATAGAGAACAAACCGATGGTTACCAGAGGGGAGGTGGGTGGGGGTGGGTAGGTAAAATAGGTGACGGATATTAAGGAGGGCACTTGTGGTGAACACCAGCTCTTGTATGTAAGTGCAGAATAAATAAATTGTACACCTGAAACTAATATTACATTGTATGTTATGGAACTGGAATTTAAATAAAAACTTATGAAAATAAGGTATCAAGAAAGATGCCTTAAAGATTAAAGAATGGATGGCTAGTATCATCAATTGAGAAGTGAAAAGTCAGATAATTTTTAGAAAGTCACTTAGAGGAAAGTATCCTCTAGAATGTTGACTATTTTATAAACATTAATCTTTATCAATAGTAACAACTTTATTAGTATATAAGCCAGATGTCAGATTACAAGCAGTTAAATAATACTAGGTTATGAGGAAATTGACATAGAGGTGGCTACCTTGATCACTTAATAAACTAGAGAAAACGATAGGATCAATAAAATAGGGTTGTTTTATTTTTCAGGAGATATGGTACTTGGGCACTTTTGGAAATCAAAATTAAGATGAAATAGAGTGTATAAATATTAGGGACAAGATAATTACTAAAACCAAAAGGCACTTCAGTAGTTAAAAAGATTAGGATTACAGGCTTTTTTCCTCTTTTTTTTAATCTACTTTATTTGATACTGGATACCAGATTAGAGAATTGAAATGGAAATACAGCTCTTGTGAGATTGTGTGTGAGATCAGAGTTCCTAACAGACGGAGAGGAGGGTCTGAGGCTTACAGAGGGGGATCTGATTTTTGACTCTACCACTTATTTCCTTTGGGACTATAAGTAATTTATTTTGAACTTTCTGAGCACTGGGTTTTTCTTTTTAAAAAATAGGAATCATATATTCGATCCTCAAGTATTCTTATAAAACTAAACCCAAGCATCGATGTGATGTATTTAGCACAGTCTCAGGAATGTGTTCAGCACTCAGAGGATGGTGCTGGGATTGCCATTGCTGTGAAGCTTGAAGGATATTCTAAGATCTCCTCTTCAAGGAAATAGGGAGAAAAAAAGATATATTATGGGATTAACAAGAGTAGAAAGTGTTAAGATTTACACAGCCTATGAGTGAATTGATCGAAGAATACTAGGATTATCGATTAAGGATGAAGATCAGGTTCTTGTAGTGACCAGTAACCAGTGAATTTGTAGTGGCCCAGGTCTGCTCAGCTCTGGGTGTTTTCACAGCATAATGTTGGATCACAGAGCAAAGGGAGAGAAAAGAGCGCTACGTGGTTGGAACCGATTAATCAGATTCACCTAATTCTGTTACTTTGAGATTTGTGAGTCTCAAACCACTGCTAACAAAGTATCCTACATTTTCATAGTTTATGGCTGTATTGTAACTTAATCTGTATAAGCCATGTGTACAACACTGACTGAATTGCTTCTTAGTGTAAACATTAGCATATGCCAGAGTTTCTCAACTTCAGCACAAGTGACAAGTTGGACTGGGTAACTCCTTGTTGTTGGGGACCGCGCTGCGCATTGCAGGATGTTTAGCCTTATCCCTGGCTCTGCTTATCTGATGCCAAGTTGCACCCCCTATCAATGTTGTGATTATCACACATGTCTCCAGACATTGCCAGACTGCCCTTCGGGTAAGCAGGGAGCAAAACTGTCTTCAGTCAAGAACCAGTGGAATATGCTCATAGCTAAAATAGTTGCTAATACAGAGAAAGTGAATGAACCTGTGTGAAATGTAAATTTATAAAGTTGCTAGCTTTTATGACTCAATAACAATTTTAAATAGATTTATGTTGCTTTGTAAGACCAACAGAGTTGTAAATTTCCATTCCTTCTGACAGAGAATTATCTTAAAGATAGACTACACTGTATAACAAGGAATAAAAATAATTACTCTACTGTATCCTTTGATTTTACTTGAGAGCATATTAAACATGGCCGATTTATCCATTTTTGCTTTAATTATTTACAAAGGTGGAGTGGTTAGTTCTATATATTTTTAAATTCTGTATGTATTCTTTTATATTTCATTACATATTTCTAAGAAAAATTATTTGTGTTTTATATTTCAGTTGTTTTTTATCCTTATTGCTGGTGGCTGCAGTGGTCTGGAAGATCAAACAAACATGTTGGGCGTCTCGACGGAGAGAGGTACCAGTAATATTACTTCATCTTTTGTTTATAGATTTGAGTAAACAGGAATCACTATTACTTAATGAGCACGTGCCTCTTAAATACAGAATTTCAAATCAACTTTACTTATTAAGATTGAACAAATCAATCTAGAGTTTTTAAGCTTTAGCGCAAATTTTACCACTATCATTTTAAGTTAGTATCTGTAGAAACATTGTTTAGTTGTAAGCAGTTATTGTAAATAGTGTTAGAATTCATGTCAAATATACATATTGTTACTATTGATTAAACAATTTGCATTTTCTAAATTTAAGTAGTTGTAAAAACTATTTATTTTATAAGGATCTCTGTTGCAATTTAAAAGGAAATTCTCAGTGATAAATATTTTTGGTTTTACCTTCTACATTTTTTTAGGAATCAAATCTTTACCATTTCATAATTATCTCAGAATTCTAGTATATTTGAAGTATACCTCAATTTGATATTTTCTGTGTCAGAATTAATCATGTATGTTCCCTGTAATCCTAAAATCGATAAAAACAGTAGTGCTTTTTGTCGTGCAGAACAACGAATGATACAAATATATTAGACAGTTTCTTAACTTTGTGTATATTAGTTACTTGAAAGGAACAAAGAAATATAGCAAACTGAGGAGCATAAATGTTAAATAGGTTTATTGTTTTATACTTACATAATGGAAAAGCAGGTTTCTTCTTTATTAGTATTATAGTCTATTAGTGTTAATATGGGTATGCTGTTATAAGTTTTATTCGTGTTCTACTTGTTGCATCTGCCAGTATATTTTTATATGTATAATTTTGTGCAATAATATAATGCAATGGTATAATTGCTTACCATCTCTTTTTCACATATCAAATAATATATGTAAAGATTTGGAGCTAATCCGGAATATTCTAAGTTATATAATCAGTGAATGCCATGAGTTCTTCTTAATTATTCTTCAATTTTCAAACATCCATTGAAACTCAGAGCCTAAGTATAATATGTTTGCAAACTTGATAGCCCTCCCCATCTAGATAATTTCTGTCTCTGATTTTCTGTAAATGGTCTAGGAAACATCAGTGAGAATATACTTGGCATGACCCTATGATAAAAGTAATTCAATTGAAAAGGATCTTATTAAATATAAATACAGAAATATTTGGCAAGAAGTGGGATTCTGCGTGAAGATAGACTGTCTTCACATGTTAAACCCTCTACTAGGTGAAATTATAAATTCAGGAAAGGAGAAACGATCGGTAGGTAGACAATGTGAAGGCTTTCCATAATGGCAATTTATACTTCTAATTATTAGAAAATAAGTCAAAATCAATGAGGGGAGCCTGGGTTCCCACCTCATTATGACTATGTTTAAGTATCTGATTTCTAGAGTTGATTAAGTGCAACTCCATAAATGTAGCATTTTTAAGCAAAATAAGTCAGGCAGAGAAGGACAGATACCATATGTTTTCACTCATAGGTCTAACAGGAGGAACTTAACAGAGGACCATGCGGGAGGGGAAGGGGGAAAAAAAGTTAGGGAGAGGGAGGGAGGCAAATCCTGAGAGACTCTTGAACACTGAAAACAAACTGAGGTCTGAAGAGGGAGGAGGAAAGGGGAAGGGGTGATGGGCATGGAGAAGGGCACTTGTGGGGATGAGCACTGGGTGTTATATGGAAACCAACTTGACGATAAACTATAAATAAAAAATAAATGTGGTATTGTGAGAAGATCAGTGTGTAATTCGGTCATTAACTACTTTCTGATTATGGTAAGTGTCCTAATTGAATTTCCTTTCCTCTAAAGAGAAGGGATTGTACTATATAACTAATTCTTGAAGCTCTGGAAATGTTTATGTGTAATAACTAAAGCTAAGAAAAAGTATTAAATATTTGAGAAAACTACTGTGAATAGTTCATTTTCCTATAAATCTTTCACATTTATCAAAATGAGTAATTGCTTTTGGTTAATATAATGTTTTGGTAAATAATGTTTTTGTATATTAGAAGTTCTTGCAAGCTGATTTTAAACTTTAATTTTAATAATAAAAATATAAATTTATCTTTTTATTGGAAGTCAAAATCTTCCAGAATATATGTTGCACATTGAAATAACAATGGAGAAATAGGAAGGTTAGAGATCATCTGTGCTTCTAAATATTACCATATCCTCTTGATATTCTCTCAATATAATGCCCCTCTTTCTAGAACTCATCTGGGTAGTGAGTGCTACCTCTAGTGAGATACAAGATTTATCTTGTTGAGATGACATGTGATGTTTACAATAACATATGTTAAAATTGAGGTGCTTTCTCAAATTTAATTTTTATTAGGTCTTTTAAATAGAGAATTCTAAATGTCTTAGAAACCATTTACATGATGATGCACAAAGTAAAGATATCATTTTGAAGATTAACAGAGCTCTATTATTAGATAATAATTTTATATTATTAAAAGGTTGTCTTTTTAGTCTGAGAGGCCCAAAGACTTTTTACTACACTATTTATAGCTTCTATAATAACCCCATTTATAGACTTTATTTAGATGAATTTAAAAATATGTTTTTATTTGATCCTCTCTTTATTCAGTTTTCACTGTTAGGTTACCTCTGATATTCTCAGAAGGGATGTTTCTTTTATGTGGATATGTCACTTTCTCTGAAACATTAAGATATCAACTGTTGTAAGCCTCAGAAGACTGTAATTAATTAGTACAATGACAATTTATTTGTAATGGGAAATGAAAATTATTTGAAGGATTCTCCCTTCTGAATATTTTGTGATTTTGTTTAGAGTAATTATATACTACTTGCTTTCCCAAATATTAGGACTGGTTTAAAATGAAAATATCTTGGGCCTCTGGGTGGCTCAGTCGGTTGAGCATCCAACTTTGGCTCAGGTCATGATTTCATGGTTTGTGGGTTCAAGCCCCACACTGGGGTTTACACTGACAGCTCAGAGCCTTCTTTGGATTCTCTGTCTCCCTCTCTTTCTGCTCCTCTCTGTTCACACTCTCTCTCAAAAATAAACATTAACAAATTAAAAATAAAATGAAGGGGCGCCTGGGTGGCTTAGTCGGTTAAGCCTCTGACTTCGGCTCAGGTCATGAGCTCACGTTCGTGGGTTCGAGCCCCATGTCAGGCTCTGTGCTGAAAAGCTCAGGGCCTGGAGCCTGCTTTCGATTCTGTGTCTCCCTCTCTCTGCCCCTCCCCCTCTGATGCTCTGTCTCTCTCTGTATCAAAAATAAATAAAACATTAAAAAAGTTTAAAAAAGTAAATAAAATGAAAATATCTTCAGCTTATTTTAATTTATTGTTTAATTCAACCTACATGTTTCTTAAAAAAAACTATTCAAAGCTTTGGTTTCTCATAAACACATCTATACTGTTTTTGTGGTATGATTTCAATGACAGAAACCTATTATTAATTTTTTATAAATTTTTTTACTGTTTAATCATTTTTGAGAGAGAGAGAGAGAGAGAGAGAGCAAGAGAGCATGAGTGAGAAAGGGGCAGAGAGAGAGAGGGAGACACAGAATTCAAAGCTGGCTCCAGGCTCCCAGCTGTCAACACAGAACTTAATGCGGGGCTTGAACTCAGAAACCATGAGATCGTGACCTGAGCCGAAGGCAGTCACTTAACCGACTAAGCCACCAAGTGCCCCGAAACCTATTATTAATGTAACACTTTTTGAATAACACCCCAGACAATTCAGGGACTCTAAAAAACACAATAACAAAACTGCAAAGGACTTCATTATAATTTATCTTTTCATTTAGGAACTGCACATTCATTTCTATGATAACCTTATTAAGGATCCTTATTATTAAGGATATGGACATTTGTAGGTGGGTGGGGTGCCATGTTAGTGAATGGAGACAATAAGTGGATATTGATCAGCGTCAATGTTATAATACAGTAGAAACATGGGTTCATGTTTTTAAGGTTATGCCTATTACAGAGCTATTGAAACATTTAGTTTCAATGGTACGTTCAACTTTAGATAAATATTCATTACATTATATAAACATTTCTTAGGACCAAGTATATGTTAAATGAAGGTCCTTAAATATCATCATGCTTAATAATCTTCATTTTTAAACTGAAATTTGAGTTCTTAATAGGTATCATAAGGCAGAAACCTGTCAAAACATTATAATTACTGCTGGCATTGAAGATATTTAATGTTATATTTGACTAACATGAGTGAAAATATCCTGTATATCTTAATATTTACAAGAATTTTTTCTAGCTGGAAACATTTTTTTCCAACATATTTTGAGTAGTTTAATTGTAGTTTGCCTCTGTTAAAGTCTAACTGTAAAATCCATGGAATAGTAGATCCCATAGGCAAATGTAAAGTTATTTCTAATTAACTTCACATTACAAGTGGATCTGGGTATGTGAGTGATATTTCCTATATCAGCAACTTTACCTTCTTTTTTTAAAAAACTTTTCCTTCTTTAATTCTCTTAATCTTACAGCTCTTTAAAAGTTTTAAACATATATTAATATGGAGCTTTGCCACATTATTTGCTTATCTTTCATAGTCAAATATGCCCTTCTAATGCTTAAAAATCAATTAAAAAAACATTGCCTAGGATAAGACAAAGTCCACTGAGTGACTGACTTTGTGTTCATGATACATTACTTTCTTTCACATTTCATAATCATACTTGATAAAACCTGGATTTGAATTTAGCATTGTAAACCCAAAATTTGAGTTAAAAATATACTAAAACCCAGAAGTATCTCTGAGTAACAAACTACTTTTTTAGACGTAAATGCATTGTCTTTCCTTCAATATCTAATTGTTTTGGTGCACAAAAATAAAAGAGATAATAATATCATTTAGTTATACTTTACTGAGTTCATGTCATGGGAAAAGAATTAATGATAAAATATTCCCTGAGATGCTAAATTTGTGGTAAATGGGTTCTTATTAAAGCAACGTAGCTGTGTTTTACAAAATGAGTTCTTCTTCCTCCTTAGACCCCCAGTATTTAGTGAGAAGGAGTGGGCATAGCAGAGAGAGTAACAAGAAAATGTTATTTTGGGTGGAGAAATTAAAACTAATTGATTAGGTAATTATGTACCTTCTTACAGAATTTTCTTAGTACTTTGAGAATCTGTATTTTATATAATGTTAGACATTTTAATATCTAGATAGAGCTTCCATAAAACATATTATTTTGTCAAAAAAACCAAGGTTTTCTTTAAACATAAATAATGCACTCAAATAACTGTCTCTCTTTCTATTTAACGGCCTTAATGTTAACTTATTTTATCATGTTCTCTTATTGAATTTCAAAATGTAATGATTCTCTTGCTTTAATTCTTTCCACTTTATCCTGTAAGACTAGAAATTACAGATGTTCAGCATGCTTATTTATATTATCATAGTTTTAAAAATTAGCCTAGGTCTATACAAAAATAACTTGAATTGAGAAATCAGATATGTATGGGAGAATAAGATTTGAAAGTTAACTGATTTTTGCCCTGTACACCTGTGGCCAAAAATCTTATTGTAGATATAGTGCTTTCATTTTGCCAGTTCAGCAAAGATGTACTAATCTCTTGGAATATTCCAGACAGATTGATAAATACTGCAGATATAAAGAAAAGGACATGGACCCTATATTTTGGGGATTCGTAGTTCTAAATTTTCATTAGATACTCACACATATGTGCACACAATCTCAAAGGAGCGTTTCACTTTGTTGCGGTGCCACCTATAGGGGGAGATACACTATATTTCACAGTTTTCTGGAAGTGGGATGAGTAATAGAAGGAAACGTAAACTGTTGCATAACTGTACGTAGAATTAATTTCTAAAAAAATAAGATAAAAATTTTTAGCATTGTACAATACACTTATTAATACAATATAAAATTGCATAAAATTATAGTTTTTATTTATTATATGTTATCTCTAATTTAGACCCATTTGTTTAAAGATTAAGAAATGGCCAGGAATATTGAATTTCTGTCAATAAATTTTAATCCGATTCATCATAGAATCTTATACATCTAATACACACCTTTTTGTCTGTTTATATATGTCTCCAATGTTATATATATAGGTATGTGTTTTTATACTAAAAATATTCATTGTTCTTCTAAAACTCCAATTTAACTGAACATTCTATGTTTTTATTTGTCCAATCTCGCAACCCTGTTTCCAGTACAAACACTTACCCTGGAACTGAGGGGTAGGTTTAATGCTACAAAATTCACGTGGGCTGAGAGAGAGAGAGAGAGAGAAAGAAATAATTCTCCAAAGTTAAATGTTGATTTGTTTTCAAATCAGGTGGGAGTTATACTGGGCGAACAAAAATAGAAATGTTGACTTTGGGTATTACCTTTCAAAATTAAAGGAAAACTCTTGACTTAACAAATAGATTTATAGGACTATATCCTAAAAATACAAGGCTGCCTACTTTTTCAAAATACCTTCATACAAAGATAGTTATAGAGAGTTTTTTTTGGTATGTCAACAATTTCATGTCATTCAAAAAGCTTCTTGAAATAATTCTGTTTTCTAATAATGGGATATTATGTAACCAAAAACTAAGAAGAAGATATAGAGGTATGTCTTTAAAATAAAACATCATTCCTTCATTCAACAGATATTTATTGAACAACAATTTATTGAACAAGCACATTTTCAGAGTAACACAGCAGTAAACAAGAATCATCACAGTTCTTGAAAAGCTACAGGTCTTAAAAATATGCTATTAGCTGGGAAATGCTGAGATAGTTTTATAATGTTTCTATTTCAAATCATTCACACAAACATAGACACATGCATTGTGCTCATGGAGATTTTGAGAGGACTGCCAAGATTGTCTCTAGGTTGTGGGATTGGTATTTCGTAAGAAAGGATGATTTTATTATTTCATAATTTTATGCAAACAAATATTTAAATTTCAGGAAGGTAGAGGGCACAATCCAACATTTTGGAGTTGGGCAGCTAGCAAAAATACTATTTAATCCTCACGTTAGAAGATATATAGTATTTCTCTTTTAGCTATATAAGGAATTTGAGGGGAGTTGTGTGCTGTGATCAAAGCTTGTAACCGGTAAATGAAAGAGTTATCATTTTTTATTAAGTCTTTCAGATTCCAAAACTCTAGCTCTCAGAGCCATACAAAGAACTTTAAAGATAGCCTGAGTTTCAACAGGTTTGATTTACCATTGATAGTTATAATTGACCACTTAGAATATAACCTAAGTATCTGTTTGTTGTAGAAGCAATATGCTGTATTAGTCATCTAATATTATTTAATATGACACAATCAACCATTATTTAATATACAACTTAGAAGGAAAAAACTGACAAATTATCGCACAGTACTCTCTCACTGTGTTTATTTTGTACATATTGAAAGCGCTTATAGAATTACTTAGAGATTTTATTATATATCATTCATATACATACATTGAAAGGAGGGTAGATTCAAAGTAAAAGGTATTACTAAAACTTGTTCACATTCACGGTTCAGTTTTGTTTTAAATCACTTTTGATTCAAGTAAAAATGTTTTGTTTCATGTAGTATCATTGCCTGAATAATCAAGTTTGTGTCTGGGCAGGCAATGACGTATATATCATAAGTGCCATCTGGCCAGTAGTGATTGTATGATTTCACTGATTGTAAGACACGTGTTTCAGAGATGCTTAGGTGGGGAAACAAATGTGTCTTAGAATCAAAATGCAGTAGGGCCTACTTTATAAGGTTTTTAGTATTAACTAAGTTAATGCACACTAAAGGCTCACTGCACTGCCTTTTCCCTTACTAGAACTCAACAAATGTTAGCTGTTATTTATACGTAATATAAATAATGATTAACATTATATTATGCACTAATATTAGTAACAGCAACTCCTGTATATCTTGGATTCTTCTCCTCCTCCATGTACACTCTAACACAGTTGTTCTCAATTCATCAGGCTAGAAACACCTGTTGATCTTAAAAAATTATATGTATATATCCTCGAGAGCCACTCCGCGGTTCCACCCCCTCCAGACCTATAAATCAGAATTCTGTGAAGCTCAGCTTTATGAGTCTATTTCTAAGGCCTACAATAGATTCTATTATGCACCATTGGCATTGAAACTGTACTTTGGCTTTTACCCTTAGAGAGATGGAAAACATTTGAAGGGTTTTCAACAGAGGAGCTAAGCGATTTGAGTTTAAAAGATATGATTTGTAACTGATATTTCTGCTGTTGTGTTGAGACTAGACTAAGAAACAATTGCGGACATAGGGAGACTGGTAAGGAGGTTACTGCCCTACCTGATGAGAGATGATGATTGCTTAAATCAAGAGGTGGCAACGGGTATAGCAAGAAACGATCAGATTTTTGATATGTTTTGAAGTAACACAGTTGGATAGATGGGGAGGTATAAGAAAGATTTAACTAATCACGACTTCAAAAGAATATAAACCAAGCATGACTAGAAGGTTGGCCTGAACAACTATAAAGATAAAATTGCCGTCAATGGAAATGGGGTTGATTGAAAATAAAATTGGTTTGGGGAAAGGAATCCAATTTTTACATGTTAAGTTTGACACATCTATTGGACATCCAATTAGATAAGTCAAGGAGGTAGGTGGCTCTGGCAAGAGGAAAAGACATAAGCAGGAGAGAGAAATTTGGGAGTCTCAGTGTATCAGTGGTATTTAAAGCCATTGGACTGGTGGTATTATCAAGAAAGGAGGATTAAGCCCTGAGGTATTCAAACTTAATGTTATGGATTGAATATGTCCTCTCCCAAATTCATATGTTGAGGCTCTAAACCCCTATGTTATGCTATTTGGATTTGATGCGTTTAGGAGGTCTTAGGGGTTATGTGGTGTTGGTACTCTCAGATAGAAATAGTGCCCACTAGGAAGAGGAACAGAGGAAGAGTGCTTTCTCTCTGGCAGTACACACAGAAGAAGTCATATGAGCACACAGCAAGATAGTAGCTTTTGGAAAGCTAGGAATATGGGCCTCCAACAACCACATCTGCCAGCACCTTGATCTTGGACTTCCTAACCTTCAGAACTGTGAGAAATAAATCTATGCTGTTTAAGTCATTCAGTTTATGGTATTTTGTTGTAGCAGCCTGAGCTAAGACACTCAAGAAATCAGAGAGAAGAGAAAATCAGCAAAGAATGCTATGAAGTTGAATAAAAACTAAGTGAATGTGAGTTCCTGGAAGCTGAGGAAACCCTCCGCTGTGTGAAAGAGAAGAGAGTTTAATTTTATCCAGGGGAAGAAGTTTGAAACAAACTATGGAGAACTTCAAAGCTAATGGCTTCCTTAAAAAAATGGAGACTGTGTTGCTAAGCAATACCCAGGAGTCTGATAGCTCCACCATAAATCAGCTAGAAGTTTACCGGAAAGGTCCGGTGATAGTGAAAGTTAAAAGGTTGCCAAAAATGTCAAACACTAGTTTCAAATATTAACCCCACAATGGACCCAAAATTAATTGAATCAGTTTAGGGAGCAATTTAAACCTCAGAGCATTATCAAAAACAATAGCGTCATCAATTATCAATTCATGGAGGCTAACAGCTGGGTGTGATGCCAAAGTAGGCAGGGGCCTTCATAGAAAGATCTTGCACAACCGCACAGAGAGCCCTGATAGAAAGCGGTCATCCCACGTGACGGCGCGCATCCCCGAATCTGCACCCTCTGAGGAACAACATCACAGGCTACATTGGAGAGAAAATAGACGTCACTAAAATAGCCCCACCAAGTCATTCAACAAACAGGCATGCTAAAACAAAACTTGTTCAAACAAATAAGAGGACCACAAGGAAAGAAGTAAGAGAGGAGCAAAAAAATACTTGAGGAAATACTGGCTGACATTTAAAAATACTTAGAGATGAATGAAAATAACAGCTTACCAAAGTTTATATGATGTATCTAAAACAGTGCTGAGTAGGAAATATATAGTTGTACATGCCATTATTTGAAAACAAAATCTTAAGTCAATACCCGATTTTTAAAAGTTTTTATTTAAATTCAGTTAGCTAACATGCAGTGTAACATTAGTTTCAGGTGTACGTATGATTAAGTCTGTAGTTATGAATTTGTTTCTTGGTTTGCCCATCTCTCTTTTTTCCCCTGTGCTCATTTGCTTTGTTTCTTAAATTTCACGTATGAGTGAAATCATATGGTATTTGTCTTTCTCTGACTGACTTATTTCACTTAGCATAAAACACCTTTTATCTTAACCTTCCACCTTAAGAAACTGGAAAAAGAAGAACAAATTAAATGCATAGGAACCAGAAAAGGAAGGAAATAATAAAGATTAGAGGAGAAATTAATGAAATAGAGAACAGGAAAACAACAGAGAAAATCAATGAGAACAATTGTTGGTTCTTTGAGAAGATCAATAAATTGAGAAAATAAACTGACCAATAATAAGAGAGACAAGATTCAAATTACTAACATCAAAAATAAATGAAGATATATTATCACTGACCTTTCAGAAATAAAAAGTCCTCTAAGGGTACCTTATGCACATCTGTATCCCAACAAACTGAAAAGTTTAGGTGAAATGGAAAATCCCCTGAAGGACATAAACGGTCACCACTGATTCAAGAAGAAATAGAAAGTTCAAATAAACCCATAAAAAACAATAGAAATTTTTAAATTTCCCACTAGATATGTCAACAACCTGTGTGCAACATGCACATCTGCTGCCCACAATCGTGCCTTCTTGTTCTGTTTGGTTGTTTCAAGTTTTCATTTAAATTCTAGTTAGTTCACATATAGGGTGATGTCGGCTTCTGAAGAAGAATTCAGTGATTTATCACTTACTCATCAATCTTGCTTTCTAATACAACTTTCCAGTGAAAGGAACCAGGGCTGCTTGGAGAACCAGCTGATTGTAGAACTGCGGGGGGGAAAGACATCAGCTGAGTTTTGTAATGCTAAAATGTAATGAAGTCCTCAAACATGTGGGGTGCGCATGCTCACCCCACACCCCCCTCAAAAGATGGGGGTATGTCAGAGGGACACGGGAGCCACTAGAGACAGCTCCTGGTGATCAAAACTGGAACAATTGGCACAATAAAATAAACAAAGTAGTACTGTATTATAACCCAAAGTATAAAATAAATGTCAGTGACTCCATACCAATATAAACAAGGAATCGAATAAACAAACAAATGGAGGAGAATTGATGTTCTCCCATGCAGAGATATTCCAAATAACTTAGGTAGCTATTTTGCCCTTATGCAAGTAGAGCATAGCTTCACACTACGTAAGTGTGAGCTGACTATAGTGACTTCTTGAGTCGCAGCTGGACTAGAAATAATGCTAAATTGGCACTTGACACATACTGTCATTATCTAGAAATTATCTAGTATTCTTGCACATGGTACATTGTATTCATTTTTTAAGTGTTTTGATATCAGTATAATTGTAGTTTAATTTGGTTTATTATCATTCGGTGAAATGATTCACATACTTTAAATGTTACATTAAAGGTGAACCACCATTAGAGTATATTGAACAAACATGGCATTAGATTCATTTGTGAATCTGATATTGAAAATGTTGGTCATTTTAGTGTATTAATTATTCTGAGTCTGAATTCTACTGTTAGATTATAACAGTCTGACTGTCATAATAGTATATTCCTATTCTCCTCGCTCCTTCACACTCATTTTGTGTGACCAGTCTGTTCCTGTTCCTTGAGTAGCTAGGGACAGGCATGATTTGTTTCCTCCTTTGTTTTCTAGACACACGTTTTCCATTTCCCAGGTAATCTGATATCATAAAACTGTATTCTAGTGGTGGAAGAGATTTTTAGAATTCGTGCTCCACACTACTGTAAGTAAACATGGGCAGATTGCTATCAAATTAAGCATCAATTTTGTTCCTTTTACTTTTTTGCGTATCGTCTTAATATCTATTTTTAATATACAATATATCTGTGTTTCAAAATTTAAAATTAGTACCCCTGTTACCTAGTCACTCACTTTTCTCCTCCTCAGAATCAATGTTAACAAGTTGTATGTGTGTGAGTGTGTGTGTGTGTGTGTGTGTGTGTTCTCTTGAAGGTATTTGGTAACATACACCAGTAAATATAAACATACTTTCTTTTTCCACATCACTTCCTCTAATGGTAGCATAACTTTTAAAGTCTAATAAATTCTTATAATTCTTAATTAAATATTTCATGTTAATGAGCAGTCAAATGTATAAATTAACTTTTATATGATATGTCACATTTTGACTATTTTTAGATCTTTTTTCTGTTCTATTCACTTGTAAGGTACAGTCATACATTTAGAATATTTTTTCAAAGAGATTTTTGTAAGAATTCCAGGATACCATTCTACCATTCTTAAAACCACACTCCAGTGAACTCATGGCTCTTGTTAAAACTTATAATAGTCTTACAAGAAAAAATAATACTGAGTATTTTAATAAGAAATTTAAGACACATCAAGCTAACTCATAATCTTAGAGTTTCACTCATGTGTAGAATTTAAGAAACAAAACAAACAAATGAAAAAAGAGACAAACTAGATTCTTAAGTATAGATAACAAACGTGTTTATCAAAAGGGCAGGGGATTGGGGGGTCGGTAGAATAGTTGAAGGGGATTAAGAGTTCACTTATCATGATGAGCACTGAGTAATGTATTGAATTATGGATCATTGTATTATACACCTGAAACTAATATAATATTGTCTGTGAATTATACTGGAATTAAAAAAAATAAAAATAAATGCTAAGTTATTGTCGTAAAAGAACATGAGTTTGAATAAAATGTAGGTTAGCACAATCCTACTTAGTCTATTTCTTTTAAAGTGCTTTGCTAAAAATATTAACTTCTTATTTCTTCTTAATACATCCTGAAGTTCTGACATTGTGGACTCCCATAAGGTTTATAATTGGAATACTGTCTTTGACTTTCAGAAACCATACGTAATTAAACAACTCTACATAAGTCCCATAGTTTCCTACTCAAAGTATAACATTAAAAGAATAAGGTCATAAAATACACTAAGGTAAATAGGTAAGGCTGATGGTGTGTGCAGGAATCCTGCTTTGGGGCTCTAACATAGACTGCTATATGCTTCCTTGGATGTGAGGGCCTTTCTACATTATTAAGCAGTTAATTCACACTAGTTTGTGAACCAAACTTCAATTACCGGCAGCTGAAATCCAGTTTTGGAGAAGACATGGTAAATGGCGTACTTGCCTATGAGCTAGGTTGTGCAAAATGTATTTCCCAAGAATACCTTATTTGCTTAACATACATTGCTTAGGAACTACCCAGTATTGGGTAAACTGCTCTGTTGTCTTTCTTTAAAACTGAAAAGTTTGGGGCTCCTGGGTGGCTCAGTTGGTTAAGCATCCCACTTCCGCTCAGGTCATGATCTCACAGTTTCTGAGTTTGAGCCCCACATTGGGCTATGTGCTGACAGCTCAGAGCCTGGGGCCAGCTTCAGATTCTGTGTCTCCCTCTCTCTCTGCCCCTCCTCTGCTAATGTTCTGCATCTCTCTCTCTCTCTCTCTCTCTCTCTCTCTCTCTCTCACTCTCTCTCTCAAAAATAAACATTAAAAGAATTTTTTTTAAACTGAAAAGTTCATAGGTGTTTAGGATTGAGTGTAGAATCCTGTGGCGGCTCAAAACTATATAGGTAGATGATGATTGTTCAGAATATTATTATCTTGGATCATAGCTTTGTAATCTTAATATTTAACAAATTAGAATTAATGTTTTCTTTAGACTGCTATCCTGTTTTTTCTTTAGTATGTATGGTAAAGTGAATTACTGTGTTTTAATACATCTTTTAAATGTATTGGAGTAATTTTTTTCCAGATGAAAACATCTCATTTTGTCTTAGAGATTAATTCATAATTAGGATCTGCCTAATTAAATTTGTTTTCCATTTAATTTTGATGGATCTATTTTATCAAGAAAAATATATAGTAATTGAAAGTGTATATCAGATGAATTAGTCAGGGATGCCTTTCATGCCAATAACCTATTAAAAGATCAAAAAATGTTAAGATGCATTTCACTTTGATGTCTCTTGATAGTTTTTGTCTATTTTTAATTTAAAAGTATAATCATATACTGATTCAAATTCTATGTTAAGGTGTAATTTTAGATCAGTGTAAGAACATATTTTTTCCTTATTTTGTTAAGACTTACTCATTTTTTACATCTCCTAATTAGCAAATTACCTGCTCATTAGTGAATAACTAGAAGATATTTAAATAACAGTAAGTTTAATTAAGATGGTGAAAACCAAATAAATTCTCCAGAAAGTTCTTGCAAGGAGAATGAGGCATACATAATAAGTAACAACCACAATGGCTGTGATTCCTTTTGTTTAACCTTTATAAAACCTTTATAGTCTTGCTACCTGATGAGTGAAACATTTGGTGGCAGCTTGAGTACTATCATCCTTTATCTAGTTGTTACTCTACTTAATATGCCTCATTATTGTGCCTAGAATTACTTTTTATTTTTCTTAAGATAAATGTTTGATTTCAAATGAAGGTGACTTTGCTGCTCAAAGCTGGCAGTTAACGATAACAGTGGAATAACTCTTTATGTGTGTGGGACACAGACTCACGTCTGGCAGAGGGTATTGTCAAACATAGTAAGTGGCCGGCGTATTTTTTGCAGCCTATTAAATCTTGGTGATATGTGTTATTTCAGCTAGAGGAAAAAGAATATTGTGGTAAGCCCTTCTTGATATTGAAGTTTACAAGAAATAGAACAAATTCTAATTAGCTTCACCTTTTTTTGCAATGCAAAAATTTAATAATGAATGTGAACTTAAAATCGGAGTACAGGAGCGTAAAACAAAATAAACCATATCCGTTGAGTATATGATATCCAATTGCTGAAGTCATGTTCTAGCTTTTATTGTATTAGAGATTTTAAATTCTAGAAATACCACTTTGGTAGCAATATTTTCAGTTAGTAGTGACCATAAAGACATAGATAATATCTATAAGCACGGGATATTACCCTAAATTTCTTTTCCAGAATTTAGATCTTAAATAAAAAGGTCTTAGCAGGTTCTCAATGTTTGGCCACAACTCAGATTTTATCTTAGCAAGAATATGATGTGGTGGGAAAAAAAACAAATGTAGGTTCTTTTGAACAATATTTTTAAATTGATTTTGCTCTGCAGGTTTTTTAATTAAATTTAATTTTTAGATAAGTAAGACATTCACATAATTCAAAAATAGAACTATGTGAATGTCTATGGTATAGTAGGAGGACCCTAAACTCACCTAGTCCCATGGGTATAACTAGATAATACTCACATTAGTACAAATAACCCAGAAACATGACTCTAAGACCGGCAGAACAAACTGGACAACTATATATAGAGAAGAAGCTGGGTTGAAGAGGTGGTGAAGGCCAGAGAGCAGGTAGGGAACTAACCCCAAGGTCTAGTCCACTGACAGTGAGAGCGCCAGGCCTGGCGAGTGCCGAGAAACAGCCTGTCAGACTGCGGAGCCTGCCTGGGGAGGAGAAAACCCCGTACCATTTGGCTTTGAAAATCAGAGGCTGAATTTCCAAAATTCTTAGAACCAAAGGGACTTAAAGACAGAAACTTTAAAAAACGACAGGTGTGGCTCTGAGCAAGCCCAGGGAGGAAGTGGGAGGAAGCTGAGTCTCCACCCTTTAAAGAGAGAGCACAACAAAAGGCCTGCAGAAAGACAGCTTGGAAGCAGCAGTTTGAAAGATGCCTGGGGCAAAAGGAGTGAGAGTTAGTTACTAATCTTAGAGTTCCCTGAGGGCCTTCTTCAGAAACAAAGGCAATTGGCAGGCACCATTTCCCTCCCCTGCCCCCCAGCACAATCACATGTCCACTTGCTGGAACCAGAAGGTTCACTCTCTAACTTGCCTATATAGCACTCTACCCCCTGTAGCCAGGTTCACCTCCATCTGGCTGCTGCAAGTACTCTCTCCCAAAAGGCCAGCAAGAACTTGGCAATGCTGTCTCCGACCTCTTGCTGAGGACACACACACTTTGTTAAAACTACCTTCCCTGCCCATCCGCTATGCAGCCCTAACTCTGTTTTAGGAGTGGCTGCACACCCCTGTGGAAGAAGACCAGTGCCACCTTGTTAAAAATGTGTGCCCCACCCATTACTTTAAAGAGCAAGGAACATAGCTAATTGTCCTAACACACAGAAATAGACACATGATTGGCAGAATGAGGAATTTTGGAAACAGAGGAATATGTCCCAAATGAAAGAACAGGACAATATCATAGGAAGAGACCTAAGCAAAATGGACATAAATAATATGCCTGAGAGTGAATTTAAAGTAATGATCATAAGGGTACTCATTTTACTTGAGAACATTGTAGAGGGCATTAATGATATTCCAAACACAGAAAAGTAGGGAACACAAAATCATTAAAAATAAATAAATCTGTAAAAATCAGTCAAGGAACTCACAAAATAAGAGGATATAAAATATGATACCAAATACCTAAAACGTGGGGTGGCAAAAGAGGAGTAAAGAATAGATTCAAAGGTAAGTGGACATCAAGTTTATATAGATTGCTATATGAAGATGTTATATACTAACCAAATGGTAACCACACATCAAAAACCAGTAATAGATATGCAAAGAATAAAGAGAAGGGAATCCAAGTGTAACACTAAAGAAAGCCAGCTAATCATGAAAGAGAGTAAGAGAAGATCAGAGAAGAAACTAAAAAAAAAAAAAAAAAAAAAAAAAAAAAAAAAAAAAAAAAAAAAAAAAAAAAAAAAAAAAAAAAAAAAAAAAAAAAAAAAAAAAAAAAAAAAAAAAAAAAAAAAAAAAAAAAAAAAAAAAAAAAAAAAAAAAAAAAAAAAAAAAAAAAAAAAAAAAAAAAAAAAAAAAAAAA